>JABUQX010001930.1:15000-20000 GCA_015478945.1 Trachelipus rathkii | reverse complement strand
TTACGCCGAAAAGCATAAACCTCCAGAGAGTTGTGACAGAAAGTATTTCGTTAGAGTGATTGAAGATGAAGGAGAATATATATATATATATATATATATATATATATATATATATATATATATATTATATATATCTATATATATATATATATATAATATATAATATATTATATATATAATATATTATATATATAATATATATATATATATATATATATTATATATATTATATATATATATATATATATATATTATATATATATATATAATATATATATATAAAAATATATATATATATATATATATATATATATATATATATATATATTATATATATATATATACATATATATATATATATATATATATATATATATATATATATATATAAATAATATATACTATATATATATATATATATATATAATATAATATATATATATATATATATATATATATAATATATTATATATATAGTATATAATTAGTGATGCAGGTAACATACGCATCCGCATCCGCATCCGCGGAGCTCCGCACTTATTAAAGATCCGCATCCGCCGCTTTGCCCTTGCGGTGTGCGTGGATTTTTAATTGTCGAGAATTTGATAAAGAATTTATAATAAAAATACTTAAGATGAATATGAAAAAGAAAATGAAATTAAACGAGTTTGAAGCAATTCAAAAAACAGACTGATATTCAATATCTTAATGTTATCAAAGACATTCAAACTCGCTGGAATAGTACACTTCATATGATGGAAAAAATGGTATCTCAAAGAACTTCTTGCTTCGTACGCCAGTTCGTATTCCGCAAAAATTAACAACCATATTAATTTGGAAAATGACATCATATCACACTGCATTAAGCTATTTAAAACCATTTTGAAGAAACTACCAAAAAAATCAACGCCTCTACAGCTTCTGTCTCTTTATGTAATACCATAATCTCAGCTAAGGAAAGCATTTTGAACCATCTTCAATGAAAATGAAATGACGGTTTAAAAGAATGAAAGATGTAATTCACTAGAGCTAAAAACGCTTTGGTTCTGTGGAATTAATGACCTTCATACTATTGCAGCTTAATCATAGTAGTATAGGGTGGACAACTGACGGCCAAACTGAAGGCTGCCAGATTTGTCGCTAAATCTGGCACCCTAAATCCGTTAATGTTTCCGCTTTTTGGTACTTTTTTTTTACTAATTTTTACCATTTTTAAGGAATTTTAATACTTTTTTAGCGTTTTGCCAAATTTGTCGCTAAATCTGGCACCCTTTTTTTACCTTGTCCTTTTTTTTAGCATTTTTGGCACTATTTTAATCATTTTTAGCTCAGTTTTTTTAGCATTTTTTTAGCGTTTTAATCCATAAATTCAAGTCAGATCCCCTAACTCGGAGGATTTTGAGATTTTTCCCATAAATATATATATAGTATATATATATATATATATATATATATATATATATATATAATATTATATATATAATATCAATATATATATATAATATATATATATATATGTATAAATATATATATATAATATATATAACAGTATATTATATAATATAGGCTATATTTAATTCTGTTACGTTTTGTAAATATTACTATGACAATGTGAAATTAAAAACTGATTTGATAGAGAAATGATAAGTTTCGTAAAATATTACTGTGTTAACTGACGCTAATGTGTTAGAATCGTGGATATGGTTAAGTTTTTGCTGAGTAATGTTAGGCTTATCCCGAGAATTTTGCTAATTTCTACGTTTATTCAGTTCAAAATGATTTTATATTTGATATGAGTGACATTTTGATGAAGGTAGTGTCAATTCATAGTTCAAGATGTTGGTATCTTTGATAGATTGGTCATTTTGTTAAGGGTTTTTGTTAGATAATACTGCTTTAGGCTGTTGCTGTAAATGTTTGAAAAGTTGGGATACATTTGAGCTTTTGGTTATGTGTTGTTAGCTACTTCACCTTTGATAGTAGGGAACTCTGTGAATGTTAGCAGATTATTCACATACGTTAGGTATGTTAGGTTTTGTCGTTGTACATTATATCTAAGTTCAGGTTATGATATGTTGCTTTTATTGATGTGAAAACTTTGTTCGGTATATATATTCGTTTGATCCGTATGACAATTAGACAAGGTTATGAAATAAATTTTTGTTAAATTATTACCATGTTAATCGTAAAATTAACCATTGATATGTTAGAGCTATGCTTGACAAAGTGTGAATAGGTTACGTTCTGTATGCAATGTTAGTTACTTTACTGTTGTTAAGTATAAAACTTTGTTAATGTAGGCTGTTTATTCGAGCGTAGGGTATGTTAGGTTTGTCGTTGTACATTATATTCTTAGTTCAGGTGTATGATCTGTAAGCTTTATTGATGTTTAAAACTTTGTAGGGGGGGGGGCGTTAGCATATATTTCCTTGTCAGTATTATAAAGAACTTATTTTTGTTATGTATAACCGAAATGATACTCGAAATATAACTTGAATCAATAGATCAATAGATCTATAGATCATGGAAGGGTGGGTGGGAGGAGAGCGGAGGGACGGGTGGTTTGATTTACTGATTCATTAATTTACTGCTTTAAAATCAGTAAACTATTACACTTTACTATGTTTTTATTCAAAAGAACTATTTTTTGTAATGCTTGGATAAAACTTTGGTTATGTTTACAAATTTTGTTAAATATTACTATGTTAATTGTAAAAAAAAAAAACTTTGTTACGTTAGCATATATTCGTAGGTCTGTATGATAATTAGACAAGGTTATGATAAATTTTTGTTAAATATTACCATATTAATGTAAAATTAACTTTGATATGTTAGAGATATGCTTGACAAAGTGTGAATAGGTTACTTTTTTTTGTATGCTATGTTAGTTACTTTGTTAAGTGTGGAACTGTGTTAATGTTAGCAGATTATTCATACGTGAGGTGTGCTAGGTTTGTCGTTGTGCATTATATTCTAAGTTCAGGTGATGCTATGAATAAGCTTTACTTAATGTAAAAACTTGTTACTTAGCCATATATTCGTTAATCCGTATGATAATTAGACAAGGTTATGATCAATTTTTGTTAAATATTACGCTATTAATCGTAAAATTAAACATTGATATGTTTTTAGAGATATCGCTTGGCAAAGTGTAAAAGGTTACGGTTTTTTGTATGCTATGTTAAGTTACGTACTGTTGTAAGTGTGGAATTTGTTGATGTTTGCTGTTTATTCGTGCTAAGTGTGTAAGGTTTGTTGTGTACATTATATCTATTTCAGGCGATGCTTAGCATTATTAATGGGAAAACTTTGCTACTTTAGCATAAATTCGTTGATCAGTGTATAAAGAACTTTATTTTTATGTTATGTTTCCCCCAAAATGATACTCAATATGACTTTAATCAATAGATCAATAAGATCATGGTGGAGTGAGGACAGAGTGGGTGGTTTTGATTTACTGATTTACTAGTTTACGGTATGTTAAAACGCAAATTTTTTACGTTATAAAACATGAAAGAAAATAAATTTTTAAGTAAAAACAAAATGTTTAAAGCAAATAAAAGCAAAATAAATAAAAGTTTTTTTGTTGCT
Source organism: Trachelipus rathkii (assembly GCA_015478945.1). Taxonomy (NCBI): domain Eukaryota; kingdom Metazoa; phylum Arthropoda; class Malacostraca; order Isopoda; family Trachelipodidae; genus Trachelipus; species Trachelipus rathkii. Next base: position 16,409 of record JABUQX010001930.1, on the reverse strand, counting down.
ATGTTATTCAAAATATGACTTGAATCATAGATCAATAGATCAATAGATCAATGAACATGGATGGGGTGGGGAGGTTGTTTGTAGGGGGTTGATTTAACTGATGTTGCTGCTTTAGGGTGTAAAAACGTAAATTTTTACGTTTTAAACATGAAAAATAAAAGTTTTTAGTAAAAACTAATTTCTAAAGAACAAAGACAAAATTAAATAAAAAAATTTCTAAAATAATATTTTTAAAATAATATTAAAAATAAATAAATAAAATTTGCAAAATAAATTAAAATTTTAGTGTGTGTTGTGGTGTGTGTACGGTAAATGTTAGGTTTGTTATGTTTCATATAACATATATAGTTGATATAATATTAATAATAAAATAACAATAATACATAATATAATAATAATAATAATAATAATAATAATAATAATAATAATCAATAATAAATAATAAAAATAATAATAATAATAATAATAATAATATAATAATAATAATAAAACTACCTGTTAAGATAAAAACAGAGTTAAGTAAATACAAAAGTATAAATCTTCGTTACCCTTCTCAATGTAGTCAAAAGATATTGTGGACAGAAGTAATAAATCTCTTACCTCTCAGTATCTAGACATCGAAACAAAGTAATAAATCTGTTACCCCTTCTCATGTGTCAAAAGATATTCAGATTAATGAGTCATTTCCCCTCGAATTTCATTGGCTTGTCCGTGATGATAGCAATACAGTCTCTGATTGGTTACCTATTGAGCGTGCTAAGATTGCGTAATGTTTTGGTGTCAGGTATAGAGGAATTGCCAACCTGTATTCCAGCTTGTGGGGCTACAAGCGTTAAATGTAGCGCTTGCCGCTATTGTGTTGTGAGATCTATTGGAATAATAATTATAATAATAAAATAATAATAATAATAATAATAATAATATATAATAATAACTAATAATAATAATAATAATAATATTTTGGGTCGGTTTCTGTAGAGTAAAGTTAAGATTGGTGCTGAATTCTGCTGGTAAGTGATACTTCTCATTTTAAGTTACCTTGTTAATGAATGCTTTATGTCAGTTAGGCTAGGTTGAGATAAATTTTTGTTATATATTATATTACAATGTTAATGTAAAATTAACATTAATATTTTAGAGATATGTTTGAAAAAGTGTGCTGTGTTTAAACATGCGAGTTTGTGTTGCAAAAAAAAAGTGAGAATAGGTTACGTTTTTATATATTTCATTAACTTGGAACGGTTTGATATATTAAACATTTAAACACAACAACAACAACAACAACAACAACAACAACAACAACAACACAACAACAACAACAACAACAACAACAACAAACGCAACATTTCAACAACAACAACATCAACAACAACAACAACAAATGCAACAACAAACGCGGCATTTCAACA
>JABUQX010001929.1:30000-42500 GCA_015478945.1 Trachelipus rathkii | reverse complement strand
CTCTCCACCTTTGCTTCAACTTACATCACACAGTCCTCTCAAACAAAGTTAGGCTTTAGAAGATATTCTAAGCACTAACGATTCGAAGGTGACACAAATTAGGAATTACTCTCTCCTTGTACTTGCTGCTTCAAGATGTCAGAGCAGATATCATCACTGGGTTACATTCTCGTCTTTTTCACCCCGGGCGCAATCAGAAATAACTGCTACTGAGGTATATAATGAAGAGATGGGTGCCAACTTAAATCATTTTAAAAAGGAATTTATCCCAGTTCCAGCCGAAAGAGCACATACCAGATCGAATCCCAGACTACTACTCTCTTTTAATACACCTTTCTTTTCCTCCTACTAAGGCAAAGATTGGCTTCACTATTTACGATATATGCCCGTACATCCACGCCAGATTAGGCGTTTCATATGCCAGAAATTTTACGCATACGCCCTTAGAAATATTGTCAGTTTCATCTTTCTCATCCAACGTGCTCATGCTGCGAAGGTGATTATCTCATCATCCCCTTTAACCTTCCACCTTCAACTTCCATCCACAGTCCTTCCTATAAACATGAACAACAATTTTTAAAATTCTGTACTTTATTCAAGCTTGGGCGATAAGTCTAGCTAAAGAGAAACAATCTTATCTACCTTCTGCAACACTCCCAATTACATCTGAAGGGGTGACTCACTCCCAACATCTGATTCCATTACTCGCGGCTCCCACATTCTTGCTCCAACCGACCCACCTTAGAACCCCAATTGGGACACTACCTACATCAAGACATGCACTCCGAGGGCAAACTGTCCCCCCCCCGCCTCTCTAGATATGACCCTTAACTTCCAGTCCAACTAGAGATCATCGTAATGGACATCTTTAACCCGTGTGGAATATCCTGCAAATATTCACGCACTGCCTATTGATTTGCAAGCCCGGCCACAGATCTAAATCATCTCCATTGAACCTCTCTTTCCTCCATATCTAGCCTACATATAAGTTCTGATTCCACTAGAAAGCCCCTCCCTTAAAAGAGCCGCTCCGGTCTTCCCAGGGAAACCTTCGGACCAATCAATAACTAGTTCCCCCTTCATAGAGGCGATCCTGACATGGACGACATACTAATTCTCTTAAATATCTTAACGCCGACCTGACCTTCAACCCCCATCCCCCCCACACTCAGATATCGAAACAAAACTAGCATTTACAGGGTGCACTCGCGATGTGATTTAACCTGACGTCGCATCTGTAATGCCTCAGGTATTCGTTAGTAGTGCTACAGGGGCCCGGCAACCTATTTCTCCTTATTCCGGCAACTCGGAATCTTGTCCGTATTCTTGTATGAATATTTCGTTTGACTTTTTCCCAGGGTTCTTGTATCCAAATTAAACACAGGGAACGTGAGAATGAAAGAAATTCGCAGGTGAAAGCCATGATTATGATACAAATACCTAGTTCCATATATCATAGCAATTGACCAACGACAACGACGTTTCTTATCTTACCTGCAGAGGTAACCAATGGTCCTCTTATTCACATTCTTCCCGTCAACAACCCCGGGTTCTGTTGTCCCATTGGTTTCAACACTCCTGTCGATGCACCACATCCTGGTAGGATGCATTGCCTAGGAAGTATCTAGAAATAAGTTCTCTCTTACCCTACATAATGTTCCCTATGAACACCATCTCTTTCATGTATCTTCTCTGAATTCTCGTTCTTCCGGTCTGATGCCCTTTTTATTTTTACGGAAGTCGGTCACTTCCGTTTCACCTATTAGTAGTCCCTGATGTTGAACAACCTAGTATCGCCGTTTCATTGTGCATTGTGCGCAGGTAGCGACTCCTGTACACATATTCAAAAAGGAAAAAAAATATTTGATGGGGGTTATTTATGCGGGATCCCAAAATCTTTTCGATTTTTTTAAAGTAAATTATTTTTATTATTATTATTATTATTATTATTATTATTATTATTATTATTATTATTATTATTATTATTATTGAAGAACATAATAATTTTTAAGAAATTTAAACCATTGGTAGTTTTGTTTCTTCGATTTTAAAGGTTGCTTTTACAGTTTGTGAAAATTTGTGATAAAGGTTTCAGAAATTTCTTAGAAACTATAATTATTTTAAAAAAACTTGTTGGAGTTAAAGTGAATTTCATTAGTTTTATTTTCAATAACGGAAGGCAATGGCATAAATAATACTTTGCATTATATAACTTAACAGGGATCTGACCACCTTGGACGGAGTGGAGTTTAAGAACTACAGCAAACCCCTAATTTAGATTTTATATATTTTTTTAATTAAAATTTAGAACCATCTGGTTCTCAAACATAAGAGCCCTTACTTTGTTGAAAAGTTTGCCTGCGAAGATCCCAATAGATTTGATTTGGGAATTTATTATTATTATTATTATTATTATTATTATTATTATTATTATTATTATTATATTATTATTATTATTATTATATTATATATTATTATTATTATATTATATATTATTATTATTATTTAGTAAAAAAAATTACTTCATTATGTAACTTAAAAATATTTTTATAAGATACAATGTTTAAAGCTGGAGATTGATCTTTCTGAGCTTGCAGCTTTTGCTCATTCATGTGATGCCTTTAAGGGATTGTTGATTAGATTTATTGAATAAAAAAGATGAAGGAATAATCAAGTGATTTATTAAATCCTTTTTCTTGTATTTCATAGCAAATAAAACTTATTTTCAATATAGAAGTGAAATTGTCGTTGTAAGTGTTCATATAGTATTTTGATGATTTACTCCATGAACTATCACCTTTTTTCTATTAGAAACGGATGTGCCTCGAAGGAAGGCTGCAACAGCAATCTTCCAGGAACAGAGATTCCAAGCATTTGTGCTATTAATTTGTTTTAATCCTTTGGGCTGAGGTGGCTGGGTAGTCTAATATTGGGTGAGGGGGAAATGGGCACTTAAGGCAGAAAGGGTTTGAATCTCTATTAAAACGATTTCACTATCCTTTCATACAAATTTCTGGAAGGAGAGGGACAGGGCTCGGACGGTCTTGTTTCTGACTGGTAGTATTAAGGAGAGGTGAGTTATTTGTATGTGCATGGGTTTTATTATGGAAGGGTTGGGTGGCGAGGGTGAAAGTGAGTTTTAAGATGTGGTGTGAGTAGCATAAGATTGGTGAGTGAGGAAAGATGTTATGAATGACTGCAATGAATAATGAACGAGTCAAAATCCTGCTGTTAAGCTAATTCTCAATTTTTGTCAAACAAGTTCTAAGAGAGTTTTTGTCTTTGGAATTAGGGACGAATGGTTGGTGTAGTGGAGAAACATCCTATGATTGGTCTTAATTCCTTGTTTTGTACTATTTCAGTTTTTTTGGTAATTAAATTGGGAAGCTGCTGAACTCGATGCTGGGCAGGAGTGGTTGAGGAGGAAGTGTATACGATGTTGAAAGACGACTGTCAAGGTTTCTTAATATTTACCGAATTTGGTTCCAGCTAAGGTTTTTAAGGCACTTGGTTTTCTGATTGTTTGTTTATGTGGGGGATAAATGTCATCTGTGTATCATATGGGAACCGCCCTAGTATTGTTGGGTCTTTATTGAATAGGAGTCTGTGGAGGATGTGGTTGGGGCTTGAGCGAATATAATCAGGTTGTTTGCATAAATCTTATCCACCCTTGTATGGAGTACTGTTATCAACATTTGTGGGTGTGGGGGGGGGGGGGGGGGCTCCTACTCCACGTTCTTTTACAGGAATGAGTCTAAGGCTAAAGACTAATTAAAACTGTTACCTACTTCAAACTCACCTTGACCCCTCAATCTCTGAGCGTGATGTTGGCGCCACTATTATCCTTTTTCTATCATGGTACGAATCTATATTCTGGGGCTCGGGGAAGTCGATATCTCTCTATTCCATCGTCCGCTGCTTTTGCCCCTCTGCAGCCAAGGTGCTTTCTTCTCGCACATGATATTGGAACCCCAGCCTTTCTTCTGTGTGGTGCCTCGTTCTTTACAGCCACCTCTTTCCTGTGGAGCTCCTAAAGACCATAATATGTTTTCCTGTGTTGTAATCTTCCTCTTCTTCAAAGCCTTTGTCTGCGCCTAGCCTGAAAGAATATGCGTTTAGCCTTAGGTTTGCAGAGGTTCTTATCTCTTTAATTATTCTGGCCCTTCCTTGAAAAGGGGCTCTGCTCGAGAGTAGTGATAATCAATAAAAAAACCAAAAAAAAAACATAATAGATAGGTTACTATGGGGATTGGAGGGGCGAGCATATCGTACATAAGAGAACAGTAAAAAATGGACTGAACTATGTCCTGCTTTACTATGTTGGGTAATTAGTATCTCTCCTCTCTAATATATATATATATATATAATATTATATATATATATAATATATATATATATATTATAAATAATATATATATATACATAAAGAGTACTTATAACATACTTATTACTTTATTATATTATATTATATTATATATTATATATATTGAGTTTGCATATTTGAGAAAATTATGACAGCAAAGAATAAGCAAATGATAGGCTAGTAATCAAACTCTTATGGGTAGTCCTAAAAAATTTAAATATACAGAATAATCAGTTCCCAAGAAAGGAAAATATTGCGCAACTATTGAAGTGGGACGATTAAAATTAAAATAAAACCTGCGATAGCCTTTTAGAAGGTGTTGGAGACCATAGTGTAGGAAAATGACTAAGGCCCAATGGAATCCAGTTGAGGACAATCGAAGAACGTTATGTTAACTGATTGCGGTGTGTGGCATGGCAAAATTTGCTGAACAGACGGAGGAGGGGGGAGGATTCAGTGACATGTAGTGGCTGTGAGTGATGATGGTGTGCGAGGATCACCTTGTGCAAGCAATTTCGTCGGTGAAAGCAAAGACCACCCACAATGTCCGGATTTATATTTCTTTAAAGTTCCGCACCTCGCTGAGCTCTTCTCCAGTAAGACCGCACATCTTGACTGAGATCTGGATAATAATCAGTTGATGGAAGGCTACCATGTCGAATGACATCCGGGAGGTACCTAGAACCGATATAAAAGGAGGAGGCTCTCTCTCTCTCTCTCTCTCTCTCTCTCTCTCTCTCTCTCTCTCTCTCTCTCTCTCTTTTTCTCTTTCTTTCTCTTTCTCTTTCTCTTTCTCTTTCCTCTTTCTTTTCCTCTTTCTCTCTCCTCTGTCTCTCTCTTTCTCTCCTCTCTCTCTTTCTCTCTCTCTTCTCTCTCTCTCTCTCTCTCTCTCTCTCTCTCTCTCTCTCTCTCTCTCTCTCTCTCTCTCTCGTTGCCATTCACCCCTACGTGATTGGAGATCTAACGGAGAGTAATTTGTTTTTGCGAGGGCGGAGCAGCCGAAGAAATTGTTCAAAGGATGCCATTGAGTTTTTGAGTAAGGGCTTTGAGCTCCTAGGGGGCGCAGAGCGAATACAAATAAATAATAGAAGGGTGGTCTTGGTTAAGGAATAAATTCAAGAAAGGGCAATCATTATCGCTATTAATTCTACAGTAAAAATTGAAACATGGGCGATGGTCGGGAAAGATAACAGACGTGCCCACGCCATTCCATGTTTTAGGGCCGTCAAGTAAACACAGGAGTGAATCCCCGTGAATTGCTGAGACTAGAATGATGCTTTAACAATGCGGCGGGGTGGCTGGATTTGGAGAGGTCAAGACCAGGCAGATAGTGGGAGCAGGGAATAGCCAAGGTGTGTATCTTTCATCGTAAGAGCGAAAGCACCTTTTACAAAGTAATGTTGGGAAGTTGAGAACCCATCACTGTGTTTGCAAATAGCCAGTAAGGAGGATCTGAGATATTTCTCAAGAATCGGTGTTCAGAGCAACTGTATTGGTGTTTGAAAGCAAAGATAACTTGTGCACACGATATATTCCCTTCTCAGAGAGGGGCATCACATTGGCATCAACTTCGAGGCTCACCCGGGGAAGATCGAAGGCTCCTGTGAGATACGGATCGCCTCACGTTTTGAATGGGATCCAACAGGTGTAGTAGATTGGGGAGACGTGACCATATACTACGCAGTCATAGTCCAACTTTGGTCTGATTGGGGCGATGTGTAGACGTGAAAGGGACTTGTGGTCAGCACTTCAAGATTTTTGAGGTGATATGGTAATAGGTCAATCGCATGATGGTATGTCGTTTTAGGTGTTTAATGTGAGGTACGCATGCCAGGTGCTCATCCAGAATGAGGCCTAGAAACTTGATGATGAAGTTACAGGAATATGGTGAACCATATAAGTTAGGTTCTCTGGAGGAAGATGGCAGGTTCTTCTACTCCCTTTTTCCAAAATTGATATTGCTGAAGGTTTTGGCGGTGAGAAGGTGGAAAACCAGGATTCACCATTTTGAAATGTCTTAATGCTAGTTAAAGTGACGTTTATGAAATCATAGCCTGGCATCGGTAATCTATAACGCCAGGTCATCAACATTCGAGGAAAACGACCGTCGGTTGGATGGTATTGACGTCATTGATCCAAAGCAACTAAATACACTTAAGGTATACTTGCCCTGCTGAAACACTTTCAATCCACCTGACCTGGATGATCGGTCCTGATTAGAAGGCATTTGTATAAAGAGAGGAAACTGTTCTCTGAAACAACGTCTTTAGTTAAGGAGGACCCCAGTTCTCTCCACGTTGTGTCGTATGCTTTTTCAAGGGTAAAAAAATCATTCCGTAGTTGAGAAAGCTTACCAGATGTCATGGTCCAGTCTTAACAAGGATTCGGGGTCAAACGATATCTGCGGAAACTAAACTAGAGTTTAATAAAGCCTGTCTACTCTCCAGAACGGGAAAGGCGGCCTGCAACCATTCTCTCCATTAATTTGCAAGTATGAGGGGTCAGCGAACTTCAAATCTTTCCCAGGTTTGGGAATAGGGATTTCAAAAGCTGTTGTCCAAATAGATGGAAAAGAGAATTCTATTCATATCTTGTTATACAGATCCAGCAGGAACAGTGATGCAAATGGGTGTATGTGAAGTAGTAGTATGTAGGAGATGATGTCTGGACTAAGAGCACCGTCTTTGCTATTTGCCAGAGCAGCTTGATACTCTGTAAGTCTAAAGAGACGGTTATAGGTATAATCTTGCCCTTCGCTGTAGAAAAGTCTGTCAGTACAATGTTAATTATTAATTTTTGAAAGGCTTCAGGTTAGAGGGAAGTGCTCGAGTTGTCAGCAAAGCTATATCCGAAGTCCTAATTCATCTGCGACAGCTGCTGGAGCCGAGATTGTGTCTCTTTTATTAGACCTATAAAGGAGAACCGTGGGTGAAGAGCTGTTGGAGCGGCGAGATATCATGTTTTGGGTAGTGCGGGTCTATTTATATTTCGTGTAGAGCTTCTCCTTCCAGTTAGCTTTCTGCACACTTAGTTCACCAAGGATTGCCGAACGCCTTACCAGAGGAAGACCGCGGGTTGCAAGTTTCTGCTGCTGTGAATATAACTTGCTAAGAAGTTAAAGGCCTTGTCAATGGTCGGAAACTGCTCATTGAAGGGAGAAGATGGGATAGCTGTGGCCCTGTATAAAGGGGACCACTGCGCTAGATCATAACATCAGCAGGGAGGTGGTTCTATCATTGGGCTCGGTGTGAGTTCATATAAGGCTGTCTGGTAATGGTCCCTGCCATACAAATGATCGAAGTGGGATATGTGAAGAGATCCATAAGAGTATGGGAGCGAAAGAAAATATCTATACAGGTAGATTAGTGTGTATTTAAACGTTCATAGGTAGGGAGTCCAGTGTTAACGCATCCCAGGGAAAAGAGGGATATAAGATCGATAAAGATTTTGGCCTTGAACAAGGCGACGGAGTCACCATACAGTGGTGGCGAAGGTTGAAATATCCTTATGTTACAACCGGAGTGGGGAGCTACTTGAAAATGTGTGGCTAAGTCGGCCTTAGTGAACTTGCTACTGGAAACGAAGTTGATCGTACAGATGGTGAAATTGGCGGCCAGATGGACTCGTGATACCACTGCGTGAAGTCTAGTTCGAAGAGGGACTGGTTTATAGGGGATAGACTTATGAATTAGAACTCCGGTGCCTCCCCTATCATTGTCACCTCGTTCTATAGATATTAGCGGCAACTTATATTCTGACGGTTGGAAGAGTTCGCAATGGCATAGTTGAAGTTCCTGCAAGCATAAAACACTTTGGTGTAATAAATTTATTTATCTGACCATGAGTTTCTTCAAAATTGGGATAGTAGACACTACAATTCCATTGAAGGAAGGTGGCCATATTGTGTTTGTTATGAGTATTAGGAAGATCGTCTTCTTGAGACTTGTCTCAATGTGGTTATCGGCAATGTCAGAAGAAGAAGCAGTTTGGGTAGAAGGGTTAAGGCGTGGGACCTGACGGGGAGAAGCTGTAAATCCAGATGGTAAGGAGTTGTCTTACAACGGTGGATTTGGGTTGTCTGATCTTGAATACGACGCAAGTTGAGTTCGAGTTACTTTGTGGACGCAGTTGGTCGTTGCAAGAGCAACTGGAATGCTCATAACTAGAAATGGTAGCAATGTCGGTATCCGCCGAGCAAGCAGATTCAGAATTGGGTGGAATGTATAGAGCTGATTCTGTGAAGACTGTGTGGGAAGGTGTTATCGGGAAAGGGTCATCTTACTGTGATGACGTTGGAGTTGAAGGGACACTCAGTGGTTCCCAGAGATTCTGTAAAATAGTAGTTAAAGACTTTGTCAATGAGTCATCAGGTGGAAGGCTGGACAATCTGAGTTAAGATGAGGGACCTCTGAGTCCCCGTTTCACGACGTCGGCTGCAGCAGAACACTTGGAGCTTTTGCGGGGTTTGCTTTAAACAGTTTTTCATTCACCTCTCTCAGAAACGCAAGAGAGTTGGAAAAAGGTGAAATCGTTACATCAAGCTCCATTTGGGAACTGGAATCCACGTGATCCTGGTGCGCATAGAATCCATTAGGGAATGCTGTCATAGGAAGCTCTTAAGGAAAAGTTTCGGGAGGATTCCCAAGGGCTGGAATATACATCAAGCTATCAGAGGGCTGTTGGTGTGTTATTCGACAGCTGTGGTTGATTGAGCACAATCTATTGATGCCGATGCCTTTGTCTCTGGAATAGATTTGCAGTGAGGTCTTTTCTGTGTTGCATTTTTCGCAACGGAAGTCCATGTGTTCTGCATTAGGAATTCAGATGCTTTATATTAGCGAATAATCGTTGGTTTGGTGCTTAAACCTTTGTTCTTGTTCAGGGCATCCGTTTCAGGAGTAGGGGCAATGGTGGGAGACAAATTAGTTGACTTTCTTACGGGGGTTTGGCAAACTCATCGGGAAGGTAGGGGAAGAGTTTTTAGGCCGGGAACTCTTTCTGAGCTTTGTGGTGGTTGAGCACTCTTAGTTTCGTTGCTGATTGGTCGAAACCCAGTACCTTCGGTAGGGTTGTTGACGGCATCTTGGGCGGGAGATGTATTGCAGGCTGCTTTAGAACTATCTGAGTAGTCGGCAATATAGGTGATGCAGGTTGAAGCAACCACATGAGTCCCGCTGGAGTTGGTGGGTGGAGTTCTTCTGGTATGGAGTTGTGTCATTGGGTTAACATATGGTGGCAGGGGAGCTGCTGCAATTGCAGGGTATAAATGTTTTTGTCGTGTAGGATATTTAACTTTGTACTGGTGTATAGCATCTCTCCTGCTCAATTTTTGCATGGTACAAAACCCCAATATTTAAAGTTCAAACAGGTAGGACGGGCCTTTTAAGGAAGAGGCTCTATGGGGTCCACCCACCGTTTTCGCATTTTTGGAGTGTTTTGGCAGGGAATGTGAAAGTTTTCTCCGCAAATAGGGAAGATTTCACGCCTACCCCTAAAGTATTTTCGGGGATGACCAATCCGCTGATACTTAAGGCAACGTATGGTTTGGGGAATAAACGAAAGAACACTGCAGCTTGTAAACCCTATTTTCACCTTTGCTGGAAAAGGGGTGTTAAAGGTCATTAGCAAGCGAGGGTTGAGGTGTCAGGCGAGTTTCGACGTGGGGGGGACCCTTTAAATATATACAACAGGAAATCTTTTCTGTCAGAGATTGCTTCGAATGAAAGCAATGTCTTCGTTATTTCTGAACTGTAACATAAATAGTGCCTATGATATGCTTCTTATTTCGTCAGGAGTATCAACAAGAGGAATATCTCAAGAGACGTTGAAGGATATTTGTCTTTGAGATGGTGTATAGCATCTCTCCAGATAATTTATTTTTGATACGTAAGAGGTTTGTAGGTGGTGGAATGCAATGAGTAATACATCGGGAATGAATGACGTGTCCGCTGTCAGTCCAGGGAGAGGGGGGGCAAGGGGAGGAGAGTGGGCAGCATGTGGAGTATACAAATTAGAAACTACTAAGACCGGAGGCACCTTTTCGGAATTTAACCAACCAGAGATGTGAATGGCGTGCCAGGCCAAGGATCGCTGGGTTGGCAGAGTCCTTCCAGGTGAAGTGGAGGAAACTGTGGAATCAATGTTCAGCGAGTATTCCAAAATTCGTTGTCTATTAATCATTACATGTTCAGTATCAAAAGAATCCAATAAGGTCCGAGGCGATTTTTGTATCCATAGTTATATTAAGTTTGAGGGCTCACCCCCCTTATGGGTGTAGAGAGCATGAGGTTTGTACTCGAAGCTCCACACTAGGCGGCGGAGTTTCTCTTATTATTAAAGATGTTTCAGAGATCGGGGGAAAAGGGCCAAACCTGAAGCTAGGTCATGTGCACAAAATCCCGAACCAGTGATTCGGCTCACACCCCGTCAACAAAAACGATGTCGGGTGCCTCTCCCATAAGGAAGGGTGACAGCGGCACTCATCTATCTCTCTGGGATAAAAAAAAAAAATCCAGAAACCCCGGCCATCAATCTTTCCATGTTCATTAACCGAAAAATGGAGAAGATAGAAAAGTTAATTGGAGAAAGAAAACTTAGGAGAAAGACAAAGATCTCGTATGTGACAAGGTCACATACTAGTGCTGAGGCCGGGGACACACAGAAATCTCCATAGTCTTGGTTCTTATCACTATGTTATGTCTTAAGTTGTAATACTCTGATCATAACGCCATAAACTAGAATCAATAATTCCCCCCCCCCGCCTGCGGGGTTATATATAATATATATATATATATATTATATATATATATATTAATATATATATAATATATATATATATATATATATATATTATATATATATATATATATAATATATATATATATATAATATATATATTATATTTATATATATATATATTATATATATATATTATATATATATATATATAATATATATATATAATATATATATATATATATATATATATATATATATATATATATATATATATATATATATATATATATATATATATATATATATATATATATATATATATATATTAAACAACATATGAAAAGAAAAGAATTTTAAAATTTTATTTTACGTATTATTTTTTTCTTCTTAATAGTGTGGTTCTGTGGTTGAGGATAATTAGCAAAAAAGCTCAGAAGTAGCATCTTAACAGTGGATTTATTTTTTGTGAAATTTATTACTTCTGTGACTTTTAATTTTTAAAAGAATGTAAGAACGCCTCTCTCGTAGCAATGTTGGCAAGAGCTTTTTCAACGAAATATCAATAAGAAATTTCTTCACAATGCCGGCTTTTGTCTATTTGTTTTAGATTTTTTTTTTATTTATTTATATCTATATATAGATGTTGTATATTTTGTTTTTTTGACTTCTTTTTTCTTCTACTTAAGGAGTGATGCAGCTTCTTCTATAAGTTGCATTCCACTCACCTTTTTTAATTTTATTTTATATATATTATATCACACGGTAGCATTTAAAGTATACCCGACTCTTTTTAACATACACACATGTTTAATAATTGAAAGGAAAATAAATTTTTTAAGTTATTTATTTTTATTCTTCAATTTGTCCTTTTTTTTCTTTTTTTTACTCAATTAAATCTCAGTTGGTGCAGCTTATTAAACTTTATACAAATTTTTCACATAAAAATAGGAAATAAGTTTTATTCATGATGGTTTAAATTTTGAATAACAATGTACTTCAATTGTCATTACTTCTCAAGGTTCTTTGCATATTTCCTTTTCTCTGTACTAATTTGTTTGACCTTACCTAAATGGATCCTTATTTAAATTTAACCATTCACTGGTGTTTTTCTAAATCTTGTTTCAAATTTTACTGTTCTAACAATACTAACTGTAAATTTATTTATACTAACAAGCTGTTTTATGCCTTCTGTTTGTAGGGTGTAATACAATGCTGGCACTTGAGAGTTTGGTGAGCTCTTTTGGCTCACTTTCCGACCCATATGAAGTGGAAAGTGAGGAATCGCCGATTATGTCTTTCCACTCCCAAGACATTTACAATATTTCCCTGGACGCTGAAAACGATGATTTGTGGCCTTACAGTGATTCGTCAGTTTTCCCGTCTTCAGATCAACAACATT
>JABUQX010001929.1:22500-25000 GCA_015478945.1 Trachelipus rathkii | reverse complement strand
AATTGATGAAAAATATAAAAACGAAATTTGTAAACTGACAAGTTTATTTTTTAAATTATAATGATTAATATGGAGACATTGTAAACAAGATGAATATTTACAATCTTTTTCAATACCATTAATACATCAGATTAAAGTATTGAACAATTTCAGTGTGAAACAATATTTTTTTTAAATGTGAGGAAAATATAATTTATATATTTTTACATGAATTTGCATTCTGGACCGATTTACTCGTGGTAAACATGGGAACTTGTTTCTTTCCCTTTTGTTGTCAATATTTTTGTTCTTTTTTTACTTTATCTTAATTACTATTTCAGAAGACATTCAAAAATTTTATGGTATGAAAAGGTTTATTTTTTCTTCAAAACAAAGAGAGGTTGTGAATATATTTATATATTATTGTAAATAAATAAATAAAGAACTCATTCGATCGCGATGCTCGTTTTCTTTATTAATCGTTTTTGTATTATTGACTTAGAATTGTTTTAAAAACTTAAGTACCGTAAATTATTTACAGGAAACATAACATTTATAGTTATATTCAGTAGTTAGACATGAAATTCTTTTGTACTTAGGCCTGCAACTGCAACTCATCAGATCTGGCAAGATGTGTTCAGGAGAGAATATAAAGTCGATGTTTTTTTTTGTTTTTTTTTAAAGATAATGTGATAAGGGAATGACAATATCACTCCAAATGGTTTGACTCTATCCTCTTACTTTTCCTTAGTTTGACCTCTTATGATAACAGAAAACGTATTTCACTGAAACAGAAAACGTATTTCACTGAATAACTGAAATAAAAGCTAATAATTATATTTTGAGATTATTTATTCTAAATCCTATTTCCACTCGTTGTTCAATTTTTAAATCCAAAAAAGTAAGTTTAAAAATTATTTTCAAATGTAAATATTTAGATATTACATTATTTTTTTATTATGAATCTATTCTGTGTTAATCATTTTCCTTCCTCTTTTAACTTTTAATTTTATTATAATCTGTTTAATATGTGTTTTTGTTTCTTAAATGTTTAATAATGGTATGAGAATAAATTAGATTTATTTTTTGATTTTATACAGAAAATATCAAAAACGAGAAAAAAATCATTTGATCTCTGTTTTTTATTGATATTATATTAAAAGCAAAAACGAAGTACAAAATGAAAACGTCCAATAAAATAGTCTCCTTAAAATTCAAAAAAGATACATTGCTATAGGAACATTTGTTATTGCAATATGTAAACTAAAAAAAAAATAAGTGTCCAGTAACAAAACTACAAAACTTTGACTGGACATCAGAAGTACCTTTCTTAAAACGCTGCCAATGAAAAGATAGTTGTGAAGATATGAGTTTTCAGAACTAAAAATAAGATGATTCAGAGAAGTTTAATTTATACAAATAGCTTTGATGTTAAAAGGTATTAAGTTAAGAAGACTTTCACTTTCTTAACATTTTTTATTATTATTGTTTTAAATTGAAAGTGCTAGTTGCTTCAAAGGTATAATTTCCTTTAGTTTTTAATTATTTTATTTCATAATTTTAATTAATTTTAGTTTAATCACATTTCTCTTTTTTTATTCTTTAATATTCGTTTTCCTCTTAGCAAGCAGTTTTCCCTCTCGACATTTTAAAATACCATTTGTAATATTTTCTTCCCTTTGCTGTTAGGAAAGCAACTATAACGACTGGAAAAATTTTTATTGGTCTGTATTCGTAAAATTAAATTTGTATATTTAGGTAAAAATATATTTAAAATTAACTCATATGTTGCTAATTCCTTTTTATTATACGTCTTCTTACACGTAAAGATCAACTTTAAAAGATAATTACAAATCGTGTTTAAACCTTAAAGGAGAATCGATTTAATTTAACGAAAATCGAAGTTAATTTTTTTTTTCAGATTCTTTCCAATTAGGAGGATCTTATAAAATACTACTACTCTTTACCCAAAAAGCTTCAATACTTCCCGATATATATATATATATATATATATATATTATATATATTATATATTATATATATATATATTATATATATATATATATATATAATTAATATATATATATATTTATATATATATATATATAGTATATATATATACTTTTGTGTTATATCGAGATTTTTTTTTTAGTTTCTGATGATTTGGTTATTTATCCATCTGTTAAGAACTAAATGTTAGTCTTAAGTAATTATAATAAATAGTAGTAGCAGCGGTGTGGTTATTGCCAATGTTTTTGTATTCTTCTACAAAACTAAAAATAGTGAATCCTTTTTAAAATTTAATTAATTATCTTTAGTAATTGTATTAGCCGAGATGGGTTATAGTCACTGTGAGGTCTTAACGTGAATGAAATAATGTTTGAACAAGTAACAGGTGTGTAATTTTAATTTCATATCAACAAGTCAAATTTCAATGTGCCAACTGAAATTTTTCAAAGAGTTAAAAAAGGATTTCCAAAGAATTTCAGGAAAAGAAAGTTTACTTGAGAACAGAAGGTAG
>JABUQX010001929.1:0-17500 GCA_015478945.1 Trachelipus rathkii | reverse complement strand
AATGCGTCGCCCTTCTTGTTTTGCATCATGGGTTGTCCTTTTTCTCTGGTTATGTAATGTTCTGTTGTGTGCATTTATTTTTGGACGCCTCGTGTCTAGGACTTGTTCGTTGTGTGTTGCTCTTCCTCCTGTTCCAGCACTCGTATTATTTACTCGTGTGGAATTACTCTTGGTAGCTTCATCTGTTTTTCCTGCTGTATTTAATCTCCCGTCTGTTTTAAATCCCCCGTCTACGATCACATCAGAGATTTACGTTAGGCTTGGGAATGGAGTGAGTTTCATTGATAGTATCTTTTGTGTTTTTATTAATTGTTGATTGTGTGGTCATTATTTGCGTGCCTCGCGTTCTTTGTAGTAAGGCTTCCGTGCCGTGGTTTGAGTGTTGGTCACAATGTTTAGAAAGTGAATAATAAGAGATAAAAACTTAGACTGAGTGAATGGTATGTTGTTGACAATTAATTGGTGGTTATGAGTAATATTGATATTTATAGATATGCTGTTAAGTTGTAAGTTTGTATGCGTATATTCTCTTTGTTTATTAGTCGAGAGTGCTTATTTCTATTTTGGTTTTTTCTTGGTCTTTATTTGTTCCGATTGTCTGTGTTGTTTTTGTTATAGTGAGCAGAATGTGGTGTG
Source organism: Trachelipus rathkii (assembly GCA_015478945.1). NCBI lineage: Eukaryota > Metazoa > Arthropoda > Malacostraca > Isopoda > Trachelipodidae > Trachelipus > Trachelipus rathkii. Next base: position 16,864 of record JABUQX010001929.1, on the reverse strand, counting down.
TTCGCTTTTTGTAGTTTTCATAAATCGCGATCCATGGTTATTTGTTAGTTATGTCTGTCGAATGGTGGTGTTCATATTGCTAGGCCTGTATGTATGGTTCTATATATGAGTAGTATCGAGTTCATTTGTTGAGTGTGTAGTTGTGTGGTTTGTGTGTCTGAAAATGTAAATTGTGAAGCATTGTTATGGTGGTGCGAGTTGTAGCTAGGAGGATTATATCAAGGATTTGGTCCTTGAGGGTTCTGCGGTGAGATGGAGGTTCGGTGTCGTAAGGTATATTAACGATTTCTATTGCTGAGCTCAGGAGTATGGCTGCCTTATTAATAGAGACATTCTGTAGCGGGTATAGGCATGTCGGAGAAATGTCTTTGTTCGGCATTGTCTTGCTTGGATAGTGGATAAATGAAAAAGATGGTTTGCTTTTCCTCCTCTCTGTCATAATGTCGAAACTGAGGTGATAGTATTGGGCAGTATGCGATAAGGTCTTAGATTTGTTTCGGAGATTGTTGATGTATGGGTTTGTAGCTTTAAGATCTCAGCGATTTGTGTGTGTGAAGCGATTGTTGTTTAGTGATCAAAGAAGAGAATGAAGAACGTGACTTGACGTGTTTTTGGACTTGCCGGTGGGTGCTATATATAGTTTATGGAGACTGGCTGATGAGGTGTTAGAGGTTGCGGTAGAGGTTTATATCGTTTATAGGGTGTTTAAAAATGGATATGTTGTTTAAAAAAGAGACATGAAACTCCCTTTTCTTGAACAATTAAAGTATCTTAGAAAACAATAATAAAAAAAATTACTAAGATCTTGTTGTAACGTTACTACCAAATATTTTCAATTTTTTCCTTTTTTTATTTTTGGTAGTCATTATTTTGTTGAAGAAGAATGGTTGATGATTGTGGTGTTTATTGATTTGTTTCCTATCAATGTAAATTTTTCAAAGCATGTATAATTTTGGTGAGATACAGCAATTTGTTATATTTAGCATCATCTGTTTTGTATACCCAACAAGTTTTTGCTGCAGTTTCACAAGGCAGAAATGCAACTTTTTTGTTTTCTGTGAAATGCGGTAAACTGACTTAATGAACAAAAACCAATAGGCCTTTCTATTCAGCGCAACAAAATACATGAGAAAAGAGTCTCGTATAAAAGTTCAGACAAAAATTTGTGTTGAACTGCAATTAGTAAAGGCAAATAATATTCGTAATTTATTTAGTTAACATTGATTTTAATTGGAGTTTTCGTCTAGAATTGAAAACGAAAACTATAATATTGAAGGCTAACTATGTGAAATTAATATTTTTTAAAATTTGTGGGGATGTTGGAGTTTACTATTATTTGTTAGAGTACAACGTTATCTATAACTAAAATATATTTACCTTATTTTCCAAAGATTTTCAAAAAAGAAAAAATGGGAATAATAAGAATCATTTCTTTAAAGTATGTTTAATGTACCTAAATTGGACGGTTCATAGTGTCTGAACATGCGTCAGTGTGTCGGATCTATATTAATTCTACAAAAATGTGCAATCAGAAGCTTCTTATTTAGTCATATATTATTTATTTATTTGCTTATGTATTCTTGATAAGATAACACAGGCCTGCAATGGAAAAAATTTTTCTATGAAATGTCTATTTCGCTGCACACACGGTCATGTGAATTCGAAAACTAACATCCAATTTCTCCATCTACTAGGTTTTTTCACAATCACGTGTAATCATTTTCCTAGTTATTTCCTCTTGCTGTCTTTACAGGCTGTGTTTACACTGTTTGGTACTAGGGCCACAAATATTAAACAAGAAGGTCAAGACTCTCTCATATACTATATATATATATATATATTTATTATATATATATATATATATATATATATAATATATATATATATATATAATATATAATATATATATATATATATAATATAATATATATTATATATATATATATTTATATATTTGTATTATTGATCATGGTCCTGATGTCCCTGTACCAACTCCACCAAGTTCGTTAGATGATTTTGCGACATCTTATGATACTGACACTGAAGGGAGCAGTTCTTGTGAAGAGTTTAGTGGTTATAACAACGAACCTCAATTGTTTACACAACTAAGCTAAATGATTTTGTGAGGGATTTTAGATTAATCGAAGAGTCAGGCCGAATTGTTTTAGACCTCAAAGGGTTGAAGGGAGAAAAATACTTAATTAGCACCAGGTACATCATTTTCATGGTATGTGAAAAGAGAAAGAGAATTTTCTTCAATACTTTTCTCAAGAAGATGAACTAGTATTCTGCAATTATGTCACAGGACTGTTAAGTATGTTCAATGTAAACTATGATGTAAAGGAGTGGAGGTTGTTTATTGATTCTTCCAAACAAAGTCTAAAGGCAGTCCTCCTTCATAATAGCAATACGTTTGCCTCAGTACATGTTGCTCATTCTGTTTATTTGAAAGAACGTTACGAGAATCTGAGTATGATTTTGTCGAAGTTAAAATAAAGGACCATGAGTGGAATATATGTGGAGATTTGGAAAGTGAATTTCAGATGCTTTCTAGACTGCAAGGCGGGTACAACCAAATACCCCTTGGTTTCTTGTGTGAAGTGGGTCTGTCAAAAAACAAAGCCAGCATTGGAATACAAAAGGAGTGGACGAGGAGATCTGGGTTTGGAATTGGAATAAAGAAATAAAGAACATCGTGAAGAAAACCTTGTGGACCCAAAGAACGGAGACTCCTGCTCCAATTCACATCAAACTTGGCATAAAGAAAGCAGTTTACAAAAAGCTCTCTCTAAGGAAGGGAATGTTTCAAATACCTAAGGGACAAATTCCCTGCATTATCCGAATGCAAAATTAAGAGGGAGTAATTTTGTCGGTCCTGAAATTCGAAAACTAATGAAAGACCCACACTTTCGTTGAAAATGATGTTAAAGAAAAAGTTGCAAGGCTGTCATTCAAGGAAGTAGTAAGTTTCTTGGGAACTATTTCTCAATACCCAACATTTCAATAGACAAGCTCAAATCACACGCTACAAAATTTGAGAGAACTGGGGTGTTCGATGAGCCTTAAGCTGCATTTTCTTCATTCTCATTTGGACTACTTTCCAGAAAATCTAGGAGCTGTTAGCGAAGAGCAAGGCGAGCGCTTCCACCAAGATGTGAAAAAAATGAAGAGGAGGTACCAAGGTCGCTGGAATACTAGTATGATAGCGGACTATTGCGGGGTTTGCTTCGAGAGACTGAAGTAGCAACATATAAAGGGAAAAGGTCAGAAAGAAAGCTTTCAAAATCAGCGAAAACGCTAACATGCAGCTGAGTAAGGTCGGCTTCCCTATGCTGCTATTAAATTTGTAAATTTCATTTCATAATTATTGTGTTTTTACCACTTCGCATATTTTTTAACACATGCAGTTTTATCATTTCATCTTTCCAAAATTTAAATAAAATAGTGTTTTAATTTAAAACCTTTTAATTACCATTTAATTGATAAGAATTTAGAGGCTTGGTTTTTTTTCGCTTCTATGAGCTTGTCTTGCGTTTTGTGAAAATCCTTAAGTGGTAGAGAAACAACTGCTGTCATATTTGGATTCAGCACATCAAAAAACCATAAGTTAACAGTTAAACTAAAAACAATTTTGCAAAAAGGGAAAAATGCAGGCCTGTGTAATTAATGTGTTGACGGGTATAGATAAACTAAAAACGCGTACGCAGTTATTTTATTTTAACAAATTTGGATCAGTTTGCGACCCCTTGCCTTGAATATTTAAAGTCCTTAGGATGTGTTCTACAATTAAAGTGATTCTTTCATGGGCAAACGTGTTTCAACAAATCAAAGACTTGAAATAAGCAAGCCTAGATCTTTATAAAACTTGGATAAATTTCCAAAGTTAACTCATATTTGTGGTACCTTTCAATTATGTGAGACCAATTTATAGTGTTCGTAATAGTTACTGGCAGGATTATATACACGAGCTAGTCAATGGCGAAATTAAGGACCAAGCCGTGCGTCGGGGCCCCATACCAATAAGGGTCTCTAAATTTCAAGTTTATATATCAGTTTCTTTTTTTTTTAAATTCCCACCCATCAGTCTCTTTAAACTTTTAAGTACTTCGATCCCTTCTTGAAAGAGTATGTCCTCCCTTTTTTCCCTCATCACAGTCCCTTGGGCCATCCAGTGCCTCTTCCCCAATGGGTCTTTAGTCCCACCTCACACCTTCTTTTTCCGTGGGATGAGGAATATACAGGATAAAAACCTGTCTTTTCGCGCGCATATGACTGGGCCGCCAATTGTGGAGTTAATCGCGGAGGATGAGGCTGTTCTGCACTTTGATCTATAATCTATGGGCTCTAACGTGAAGTTATTTAGGTTCCGTGAGGTACTCACGGGGGGGGGGGAGGGTAAAACCCCACGTGGAGTTCTGGAAGGCTATATTAATCCGAGGCCACATCCACAGCCTGCCCTACGTAGTGGGGTCCGGGAAGTTGTGAGTCTCTGGCCTGTGACCTGCATGTTGTGGGATAAGGACTACCCTTCTTAATGAAATATACGCCTTTCCAGCCCATTCTGTTATTTACTTTTGTTTCATTTTTTTTGCTGTTATATTTGCTCGTCTATGGTTTAAATTTTTTTTTTTTATGAAACTGGCTCTTCAAGAAAAAAACGTTGTTAAAAAACCAAGGCCTGCATTATTACCATCTGTCGGGTTCCCAGCCTGAAACCCACCTCGGTCCCTCTACTTCTAGAGCAGCAGGTGTTTCCGCTTTAATTCCTTCCTACTATACCTGAAAGTCTTGCATAATCTCAGCTATTCGTAGTCTGGTATCTGCCCTTGACACCCCAGGTGCCCAAACGGTTGGGGCAGTCCCGAAAAGGCCCCCCCCCCCTCCTTCATAGTCGTTCTCATTTGTTTACTCCATATGCTGCTCCCCCTCCGGGAATGTCAGCTGACACATCAACATTCCCGATATATTATTTACTGCGATCCACTACATCAAAAACTCTTACTGTGAGTTTAAGAGAACCATATTTCCTAGCGATGCAACTTGAGAAAAAAAGCCCGGCCCTTTTAGGAAGTTGAAGACCCGCCAGGTGCACACTAATGAGAAATGGGATCTCTTCTCGTTCAAGATACTACCCGGAATCAAAATCCCATCTTTATCCTTAAAGTCTCTCGGAAACATCTCTATTTCCACTCCTGATGAAATAAGAAACACTTCCAAAGGAACTATTATTTCTCTTTAGACAGAAAAACCGAAGATTTGCCGCTCGCATAGTTGTAAGAAAATCTGCCAGGCAGAAAGATTGTCTCGTTAGCAAACGTTTGTAGATTTCCCCCTCGTCGGGACCTGCATCTGAAGCCCCAAATCCTCGTTTACTGCCTACCTTTAATCCCTTTTCCAACTTCAAGGGTGAAAATAGGGTTTACAAGTTACAGTGTTTGTACGCTTATTCCCCGATCGAGACGTTGCTTTAAATGCCAACGGTTTGGGGTCATCCCCGAAATACTGTAGGGACCGCATGACATAGGCCCAGTCTGCGGATAAATAGTTCGGGAACTGTAAAAACACCACCACACTTCCTGTGGAGGACCTCATAGTGCCTCTTCCTTAAAATGACCGTCTTACCTGTTTGGAATAAGAGTTGTTGAATTATTACCATACACAAATTGAGCAAGGAAGAGTAATTCACACACCAGCTTCAAAAAACAAATATCCCCACAAGACAAAGGCAATCCTTATGCTACAAATTGCAGCAGCCCCCCCCCCCCCTGGGGGGGCCCCCCCCTCAAAAAAAAAAAAAGCCGGCTGTTTAATCCACTGATACAACTCCATTCCAATAGAACTCTTCCCTTAAATTCTATCGAAACTCCAGCAGTTACTGTAACCTGTCCGCCTACATTGCCTATACTACCGACTTCTCAAATAGTCCAAAAGCAGTCCTTGATCCAATCAAAATGCCATCACAGCCCTACTCCGAGAACCAGTTTTCAACTAACCTAACAATGAAACTAAGTTGGTTCATCCACCACAAAGCTTGGAGGGTATTCACCTGCCAAGACGCTGTTCCACACCCTTCCGATAAGTTCTCCAAACTCGCGTAAGAGGCCTGCGTCTAAATCCCCTAATCTGTCCTTCACCATTACTCAAATTCCTGAAAAATATGTTCCTACACACAAAGGAAAGATTATTTGCATAAAATACAAAACATCCGATTTTTAAAGCAAAACACACTGACTGCAGATTTAAAAAAAATGCAACTCAAGAAGAGACCCGTCATAAGTCTATCCCTGAGACAAAAGCAACGACTTCAAATAGATTGTATCCAATCAGTCACAACTATTGAACAACCCACCAACCAATTTCTCTGATAGCTTGCAGGAATATTCCAACTCTTCTAAATCCTCCTATAACTCTTCTTCCGAATTTATTATCTCAGCACTCGCTAAAGGATTATATGCTTTAGCGGATGAAATGGATCATAGTTCCCAAATGAAGCCTTATGTGACAACTCTCTCTCTCTTCTCTCCTCTCTCTCTTCTCATCTCTCTTCCTCTCATCTCATCTCTCTCTCTCGTTCTCTCTCTCTCTCTCCTCTCTCTCTCTCTCTCTAATCTCTCTCTCTCTCTTCTCTCTCTCTCTCTGCTCCTCCCTCTCTTCTCTCGTCTCTCTCTCTCTCTCCTCGTCTCTCTCTCTCTCTCCTCTCGTCTCTTCTCTCTTCTCTGCTCTCTCTCTCTCATTTCTCTATCTTTTGTACTACACCCTCCTCGTTTTTCTCTCTCTCTCTCTCTCTCTCGGTTCTCTCTCTCTCTTCTGCCTCTTGCGCTTCTGGAAGATGATGGAAGAACGCGGTACGGCAACATCCGCTAATGCGGCTGTCTAGATGTTGTTTCTGGGATACCTGTTGTGCTACTAGAGTGTCCGCCAGGTGCTGTAACGTTTGTTTTGCAATTTTCAGTCAGGTGCTTTGTTGCGTCAAAATCGGATGCGTGCGTGGTTGTTGGGCGATCTTGATGGCTTCGACCGACAGATTACGTTCTCGGTTAGGTTGGTTATGGATTCCTCCGTGAACGGCTGGTCGTGAATCTGTTGTGATGCCATTTTATGCTGTGCGGTGATATGTGGTCTGCTCGAGATAGTGGTGTCGGGGAAGGTATCTTCCAGCTTGGATGAATTTCTTGCCTTACGAAAAATTATGTAACTTGGTGGTGACTTTTTTTTCTCGATGTCAGCTCTTTCTTCGCAGCTGCCACCGATGGAAACGTTCACGATATTCTCCATCCATTTTCTGAATCTTCTTTCTTGCTTGGCAGATGCGCCCCATATTCTCCACCCAATCCAAAATATGAGCAATTTGGTTGCTCTTCCCAACGGTCATCCAGATCCACTTAATAAGATGGATCTTGGTGGTTGAAACTCAACGTTACTTCGCATTCATTGCGAAGCTACCGCCTCACCATACCGATGAAAACTCCCCACCTGCAAACCCGGTCGACAACCCAATCTCTGTTGGTAAGACTTAGCGTAATTCCTTACCACCATGATTTTACTCCTATTCTGATCGAAACACGTCGCTCACTCTTGTCCTCTCATCAATCCTGAATTCCACTCCAGCATTACCCCTAACCACATAGGACGACAATTGTCTCAAAAAGACCATCGTTCTCATAATATTTTATTAATAACATAGCATTGGCCGCCTCCCAATAGCAAATTAAGAGTATTTATATTAATAGAAATGATGGAACATATTTGTGGTCCGTCAATGATTTCTGTTGAAGAAACATTAAAGGAAAAATTCCTAATCGAGCAATAATACCTGAGGAAGCTGAAATAAAGTAGTGACTTTCCTGATTGGATAGGGAATTATGAAAAAAAGAATATGGTGCAGAAGCAGACGAGAGAAAGTTTTAGAGGTGCTTTAGGCTGGTCGAATGAAAATATCCGAAGCGGCTTGTATATTCAATGTACTGTTCAATGATTCATGTGATGTACCAGCGAATGCAACTAGGTACTACATATTTACGGTCTATTGATTGGCCAAGGCAGATTACTATTTTAACAGAAAAAAAAAATAGGAAAGATTTTTCCCAGAAACAAAATGGACAAACTCGCGCAAATAGGAGAAAAAAAGGCGGGTGAAGAGTTACGTAGATGTTCTCAGAGTAAAGAAATTTTTAAAAATTTGGTTAAGTCTTTGAAGGATCAAGATATTGACCTTCTTAAAAATCTCAGATCTTTTGAAATATAGTTATCAAAAGCAAAATTCGTTAGGTTTTTTTTTATGACTTCAGATTTGATTTTTTCTTTCACTCTTTACCACTTATGTACAGCTTACGGCCTAAAATTTGTGATTTCCATGCAACTGCATTCTGAGAACATGCTTTTGGGCCGATGTTTGTTTTGAAAGATTAAAGATCTCCCAATGCTGAAGGAGTTCTTGGTTCATGGAAGTGTCAACAGAATTTCTGCTTTCTGTTTATGAAGAAATGAGAATGTGTATTCAATTGAAAATTCAATGTAAAAGGAAAAGACAAGGCCAAATATAATTTCTTTTCTTTGATGATTTTTCAAACCAGATAGAGAGCAAGTTTGTGGCCATATTATCATTACTTATTAATCTTCTGTAAAGTCATTATTCCATCGAAAATCTATTAAGTTTTACGAATTTTGCAAATAATTTAGATCCGTAACAGTCACATTAGAGATTGTAGAAGTTTAGCATTATACCTCACTCAAAAACGATGCACTCCAAAAGAGTATTTCTCTACTTGAAAAAAGGCTCAAAACGTTAGATACATTTCTTCAATTTCTACTTGATGATGAAATTCACAGAATAATTCAATTATTGGACATCTAGATAGATGATTCACTTTAGTGATTCAAATATTTTATCTAGTAGATGATTCACTTGTATGAATCGAATATTTGATTCTCTAGTTATGATTTGCAATTAATGATTTAAATTATTATTATATCTTTTATTTGAAATAAATATAGAGTACAGCTAGAGTTATACAAGGGCTCCATACCTCTCTCACATACAAACTATATATAGGTTCCCCAAAGCCGCCTTCTATCACCAACACTATTCATCTTATTTATTGGCAGTACCTACTCAACCAACCCCATCTATAAAAATCGAAACAGCTATCATTCCACAGCCCAAACTCTCTTTCACTATACAGAGCACAGAAGGACCTCCCCAGCAGCAATATATAAACCAAAACTCGAACAAGGGTTCAACATATGGTATGACTATCTCCCATCAAAATTTCTCTGGTTTCACACTACTTTTTACACCCGATCAGAAGAGAATCCAACAACCAATGTCTTTCTTTCAAACATTAGGTCTCCTACTAATTAACAACCCCTGCACTATCTTCGACTTAACCTTAGATACACAAATGACATTCACCCCTCCCCCCCACATAAACAATATTACTTCTAGATCAACACACAAGTTAATTAAACGCGATGAAAACATTAACCGGAGTAAGTTTTGAACAAAACAAAGAAACCCTCACAATAGCTTACAGGCAGGACCTCAGTCCCTTAAACTACGCATAACCAGCTTGGGCATCAGCACCAGCAATATAGCAGTGCAATTTGAAAAAAACTATAAGTAGTACAAAATAAAGCTATTAGAAATAACAGGCTGCCTCTCCTCCACACCCATTCCATCACTTACTAACAGAAATAAAAGTTCTTCCTGTAAGTGCCCATCTCCACATGATGGTCTGCCAATTATGCAGCAAGTCACTTTCAATCAGGGATATGGCACGAAAAAAATCAAATGAAAAAAATCAAATGATTTTTTAACTCTTTTATTTTTTAATATTTAAAAATCATGATTTTTTTTTTTTCATGGTTTTTTTTATTTATTTATTGTTTTTTTTTGCTTTGGTATTATTTAAGCTGAAATTTTAACTTCCAATAGAATAAAATTTAAAATGAATCATATTTTAGCAAGGCACTACTGTTCCAATTTCTACACATAATTGTCAACAAAGGATTCATGTTTTCAAACAGGTTTATTTTATTCTGATGTAACATTTATAATATTACAAATATATCAGGTGTTACTATTAAGTATTAATCGACCCCGTCTTCACCATTAAAATTACCGATTCTCAATAATGGCAAACCTACTACAGGTCTTGGTGGAGTTTTCTTATATATTTTTTTTCAATTTTCAACAAACTATTCGCATTGTACCCTAAGTCCGTAACACTCTTTAGCGTTGCCGCTTCATTGTGTCATAGATTATAAGCCCTATTTTTAAGATATTTGCGTTTGCAAATAAGTATGAAATAAATCCTTCAAAAATAATACTATCTCGAACTTTAAAAAAAAGTTTGGTTTCAACATTACAATTTAAATTTTGACGTGACCCGCTCCCGAATCTGAAAAAAATAAAAAAAATAAAAAAACACCAACCCTGGCTTTCGTAAACATTCGCTACATCAACATGTTACACAACCCCTATTCACGGAAGAAGAGAATTGCATAACCAGCTTTGTATAATCTTGACATACGACAACCGCCCCCCCTCCTCCACGATACTCCCTTTATATCAACACAACCACACCAGCTAACCCAAAGAACCGATTCTTGCACTTCAAATTAGCACCACTCCAGGACGCCCCGCGGCCCGACAATAATCCCAACAGAACAAACTTTGACCGTCAACAGAGTAATGCACCATCCATCCCTTCAGATATAAATATAAATGCTCCTAAGGTTCCCCCCCCACACATGTTAAGATGTCCATTCTTGAAATTGACGACACAGACATCTCCTTGGGGACTCCTCGGACGGTGAAGATTTTAGACATGCGGATCGCTGCGTTTCTCTCTGACGGGATCTCTGGTGTTCGGCCTGCTAATGTGGCACAATATCTCAGGGATGCCGTTTCCCATAGTAGTTGAAGTAATATAATATATATATATATATATATATATTATATATATATATATAATATATTATATATATATATATATATATTATATAATATATATATATATATTATATTATATATATAATATATACTATATTATTAATTTATAAATTTTTCAGATTATTCTTTAGACTTTTATTTTTTATCTAATCTCATTTTTAATGTTCACTGCAATTATTATATATATAGTTATTATTTTCGATATTGTTAATATTATATATATTATTTATCTTGTGATGGAGATACTGAATCAAATTTAAGGTGGCCCGTACGATGCGTATATTATTTTGCCGAGACCGATGCCCAGAGTGACCGTTTATTTGAAAAATATATTGAATTCTCTATCTCTCCTCTCATCTCCCTCTCTCTATCTTTATATATTATATATATATTTATATATATATATTATATAATATATAATATATTAGTATATATACTATATTTTATATATATATATTTATATATTATAATATATAATTATATATTTTTTATATACTATATATATATATATTATATATATATTATATATATATTTCTTCTAGATATGTCTAAATTTGTATTATTATTTATTATATTATTATATTATTATATTAATATATATTACACAGCTGACAGGGGTCAGGGGTTCATCTCGATATTTCTTTTAGGAGCGATGTATTGAGTAAGTCTTTATAATAATAATATATAATATAATAATAATAATAATAATTAATATATAATATATAATAATGAATTATGAAAAGTATTTATTAATGGAATAGAAGGAGGACATTGTGTGGTCCGCAACATTTTTGGTCAGTGGCTGTTCTTCCATAATATGTATAAAATATTTTGACCAGCGGACTTTAAATGTAAGTTTCAGTTTGATCCAGCTCATCATGATAGCAAATTGGATACTCAGTTAGGAATAATGATCGGATTGTATAAATATTTTAAAAGATAGGAGGGAGCTGTAATCGTTGATAGGATGAGTAGCAAGTTTATTCCTTTCCTTCAACTAAATTCTTTCTGTCCTCATACCATGTTCGATCGTGCTTGGCTCTCTGGTCATTTCAAGGCTAGAGAACAGTGCGAATCGGGGTGGAAATTCTCGTTCTCCAATCACTCTCACCAATTTTTATTCAGCTAGAATCGTTGCAGGGATACTTCTTCGACGATACTCTTTTCATCAAAGGAAAGTGCGCTAACATTACTGGCGTTCTCCTACTGAACAATCTTTTCTGGCTCTTGTACTAAAAACATTCTCTAGCAACTTCTGTAAATCTCCCTTCCTCTGATGGTTTTGTTGTTAATTCTCCAAAAGAAGGCAAATTCTTCGGCCTCCTATTTTCACTAACTAAGCCTAGGCGATTCTGGGCATTTTCGTCTTCCTCCTCATTCTTTCTCTCAGGTGTCTATGTCTGTGCTGTGATTACATTTGGATCGGGTGGCATTTAGGGCCCTGAAATTTAGAGGATTAGGAAGACCGGGTGCCAGATGCATTCCTCCCCAGTTTGAGGAGTGTTGCTTTTGGTGCTATCCGCCCCTGCGTTCAACTATAACTCACTATGTCTCAATTACTAGCACTTTTCCAGTGTTGGAAGCTCCGCACATGTACCAACCTATCCGAAAAAAAAGGAAGCGCCTGATCCTGCATAACTATCGCGCTAAGCTCTCACTGCTGTTTCTATTCTAGAGATCTGTTTTTGAAACCTTCTCAACTCTCACTTCGTAGATCATCTGGAAACTCATTCCTTCTTTCCGATAGCCAATACGGCTTTCAGCGCTCGAGTTCTTTGGCGACTATATTACTTTCCTATCTAACCGATTTATGTTTCAGCTGCTTAGGAACGACCGGACGAACTTGCGTGGTGGAGCGCACTGAACATATCCAAAGACATTTAGACATAGTAATGGCACGTGTCATTTGCTCTCCACAGACTTCCCTACCTTGGGTATTCTCTTTCTCTTTGCTTATTATGTCTAGCTTTCTTTCAGAATTCTCTAAATATCGGCTGTTGTTGATGGGGCAATTTCTTCTTCTTTTCTGTCAAATAGTGGTATGTTCCTGAAGGGTTCTGTCTTATCTCCTACTTTATTCTACTTTTCATTAATGATCTTCTGCACATCTAACCCTATCCACTCGTATACCGATGACTCAGACCCTTTCTCTCACTCATTTCAGTTTGCTTCCAGTTTACTGTCTTGAATTGCCTCTCGTCTTAAATCTTTCCTATTCTATTCTCGCTGAGCTGGATAGAATTTCCGGGGGTTCGTTCTCACCTTGTGAATAAATTTTTAAAAACCCAACTTCTGCGACAAATCTCCTTCTCTAACACGCATTTTTAACTTTCCTACCTCTTTCGACGGCTTCTCTGTCTCTCCTTATGACAATATAAACATCCTTGGCCTTAACATAAACAAAAAAATTCTTGGAAACTCATGTCACAATGGTTGCTAGGGCGGCCGCAAAGAAACTGGGGATTCGAGTTAGACTGCGTGATTTTTTCTCTTTCACGGTTGCTCCAGCTATACAGGGGTCTCATCCGCCCTTGTTGTATAGAGTACTGTCTCATATCTGGGGAGGGGGGGGTATGGGTGTCACCCGGGTTTTGGATAGGGTCAAGTCAAAGGCAAAAGGCTTATTAAACTTGGTTTGTTGCGTGAAAAATAATATATCTCTATTTCTAAGCCCAGAGGCAAAAGAAAGATAGCTCGAGGGAACTTATCATTTGAATACCACCACCATTACGACCCCTGTAGCACAAGGAGTGCTGTATCTGGCTGCATTGACCATGATTTGGTGTTGATATTAGGTTACTCCAGGCTAGTTTCGTGTGGTGTTCATTCTTTCCCGCCCACCTCGGTTCCGTGGAATTCTCTATCCATCTGTCTATATGTTCTGGCTGCAATTTATTGTTTCTCCCTCACTTTAAAGGCCTGCGTCTGTGCTCCTCATATGCGTAATTGGCGCTAGAGGGTGACGTTAGACACTACACCCCCTCCGTTGAATAGGGTGACTGACTGTGAGTGGTGGTTGGACAACTGTAAAAAAAAAAAAAATCTTGGTGGGCGATATGTGGCAAGAATAGACTAAATCCCCTTACCTCACCCACATCCAAAACACGTCATTAAGAGTATCCAAGAAAATCGCACTCTTCAATTACCCTAGATGGACCGCCACTGGTCGCACCACACATTTACCTGATTCAAACTAATTTCAACCTTTAGAACATGTAACCACTCAAGAAACACAATGTACCATAGCTCTCTCCACAACTCACTTATAGAATTGGCAATCCTTCCTTTATCCCACATCTCGTTTCCTTTCCACAGCCACACAAATCACATTTCACACCACACCCATCATTATTCACCGTTTTCCTTCACATTCTTTGTATCAGTCAAGGCTAGCAAATCAATTTGCCCTTTCTAAATACATCCGTTCACCTCTCTCCTTTCTCTTCAATATTGTATTCCTCTAGACAATTCCATCGTATCCATAGAGTTCATACAAACGCCGCATGTACGGCGATCAACAAGATCTTCTTGGCCATGCAATTAGTTCCTAGCGCAAAGATAAGGTCGTGGGCAGCTTAACCCAACTAGCCACCATCACTTAGTTGGCTTCTACGCAGGAGTTGTGGAGTCGGAGTCGGAGTCGCGGAGTCGGTAGTTTTTGAAGAGAGTGGAGCCGGAGTTGGAGTCAGGCAATTTTTGAAAAGGGAGGGGGAGGATTCGGTAGTCGGTAATTTGAAGAGGGGGAGTCGGAGTTGGAGTTGGAAGTCGGATAATTTTAAAAGGTGGGCGCATCGAGTCGGTAATTTTCAAAGGATGAGTCGGAGTCGGAGTCTGGGTCGGTAACTTTCAAGATGGTCGGAGTCGGAAAATTTCTGAACCGACTCCACAACCCTGCTCTTACGATACCAGCACATATGATCGCAGACATATAGATTTTTCTCCCCACCACACATCCGGGATATAAGGTGCAATGGGATGTCTGTAAGATGTTGTCTAGAGAGGGGTTGGGATATAAGTATGTGTATATTGATATGTGGATAAAAGAATGGTGTCTCTAAGAATTATTGGGCAGATGAGTGTGGCTCATAGAAGGAAGACAGAAGGAGAAACATTAAGGCACTGGGAATGTATACATACCATAATCAATGGTAATTATATTTATATAATATACTATATATATATATATATATATTATATATTATATAATAATTATATATATATATTATATAATATATATATATGTATATATATATATATTATATAGTATTATATATATATTATACTAATATTTATATATATATATATATATATATAATTTATATATATATATATATATTATATATAATATAATATAGTATTTATATATATAAAGGTTAATATTATCCAAAAATTCTTAATATTTGTTCAATTAATCGGCAGAAATTGCCGATGACGATTGACGAATGACGATTGAAAAAAGTATGCCGATTGTTTGCGATGAGATTATCGTCCCATCACTAATAGTATATTTAATAATATATTATTAATATAATATATATATATATTATATATTTATATCAATATATAATATATTATATATATATATATATATATTATATATTATTATATATAATATATAATATACTATTATGATAATATATATACATATTATATATATAATATATTATTATATATTTATATATATAATATATATATTATTAGTATATATATATATATATATATATATATATATATATATTATAATATTATTATAATATCATAAATTATATATATATATATATATATATATAGTACTAGGAGCTTATTAGAATTTATTACCCATAGCATAATTTATTTATATCAGTTAACTACAAGCAACTGAAAAAATTAATTTAATTAAAACTTTGGTGTCTATTCAGAATTAACCACAGAACCAGATTATGTTGACACGTGGCCAATAAATTAGATATATATATATATTATATATATAATATTTATATTATGATTATAATATATATATATATATATATATATCATATATATTATATATATTAATAAATATATATAATATAATATATATATATTATATATATATATTATATATATATATAGATATATAATATATATAATTATACTATACTTATAATATATATATATATATAATAGTATATATATATATATAATAATTATATATACTTATATTTATATATCAAATATAGTATATCAGTATAATAAGGGCTCCGGACCATAGCCTACTCAGAATATGGGTAACCTACTCTCATACAATAGTATGCGATGATAAGCCCTTATATTTTTATATAGGAGTACTTTAGGTAAGTGAAATATAAAAGTTCCGCTAATACTGAACAGAATTCCTCATAGCTTTTTTTTTGTCCAACGGGTCTCTCGGCAGCGCTTCCACAGTAGATATGACGAGGTTTCCTAACTGTATGTTTATATGTTATTGTTCGCTGACTAGATAGTTATGTTGGTCGTCCACTTTAGGTGAGCGTCGAGGAGACACTGTCGAATTTATTTATAGAAAAGCTTTGGAGTGTTTTTGAAGGGCTTGATTGCGAAGATTGATTTGTATGAGTTTATCGTTCGTCACAACAGGGTTGTGACGTCGACCCCACCGCAATAGCCGTCCAGATCTGCGGATAGTAGATGTCGGAAAGCTGAAGTTGCTTGAATGCGTATATCTAGCATGGGCATAAGAAGACGAGTAGGTTGACTGATGAGTGACAGGATGGATAGTAGTCTGAGTCGTGCCAAGACATGACGAGTTAGATGTGCATCTTGAAAGACGTTTAATGGTAATATGTAGTCATGAATAAGTATGGGAGATTAGAAGCAACCTTGCGGAAAGAGCATTCTATAGGGCAATTATAAGAAGAGTCGGTTTCATCAGACAGAGGCCCCGATATTTGG
>JABUQX010001928.1:5000-10423 GCA_015478945.1 Trachelipus rathkii | reverse complement strand
CGTCGCCCACAACGTCCGCGTGCACAATTACACAAAAGTTGAATAGTTTTTAATCATATGTATTTTGAATGAAATTGTTATTGAGGATAGCATTTACCATCACTTGTCATTGAGGTTTTGCAAATAGACAAGTTGCTTGAAAGTTTATAGGACGTTTTTTGACTTTATCCAGACTATTCAAAAAAATTACAGGACTGTAACAGAGCTGTGATGTCAATATCACTAAAATCAATTTATGAGATATGATATATGACTATATATATGTAAACTCGCGATGTGATCACACGCATAACCATTTACAATAAATACATCCAATAATAATCTGAAAAAGAAATAAATACCTAAATAATACACTAATAAATAAACAACTAATATATAATTATGAATAGAGGTAAGTATATCACATTAGATATTTAATTACGATCATATTAATAACTAACTCCAGTAAATGGAATAATAATAATAAACTAAGTCAATCACAAATACACACCCAAATAATATAGAGATAATATTAAAATAATAAATAATAACATTAGTAAACTAATTATATATATTAGCATTAAATATTCCCACACCTCTCGCTCCTAAGTGAAGAAGTATGTACGATTCATCGACGTGGAGATTATTATCATCGCTCGTGTAACTGAAGGTATTCCTCCGACAGAGTATATCATCTAGTTGCATCTCGTATCAATGTGTTGTCATACATACGAATTGGTCTTTGTATGATAAGTTACTTAACTTCCTCATAAACGGTTATTCCAATTTACGAAGGAATATTGTGTTATTTATTGCGTATATTGCATACATAACTTCAATCAGTTATCCTATAAGTTACCGAGATGGGTTAGTGAATGAGTTATAACTTAAGTCATATACTTGTAAAACTCCGCTTTCTGTATGTTTGAATAATAGAGCCAATTGTGTACTGCAAGTATTCATCTCAACTTATTCGGTTAGCCTATTGACTAGCAACATTAAGAAGGTCATGATTTACGATTATACAGGTTATCAAACACATGAGATAACTCAGGAGCAGAAATGTTACGCAAAGTATAATCTAAAAATAATTACTTACGTTGCTGACCATGCATACATCAATGCTACGTTGTAAGTGGAAGATTGTCAAAGTTACGATACGAAAGCAAACATCGGGTATAGCCAATAAATTATATCATGGCAAGTTCTACTGGAATACGTATCGAACCCCTAAAAAAGGATGATATGATACTTGGTGTATTCAAGCGCAAGCTTTATTAATTAGAAGCGATTTATGGGAATAAGTCAGTGATGAAGAGAAAAGAATAGCGGATTCATCAGAAGCTACACAATGGGACGCGTTCGATCGTAAAGCTAAGTCAGAATTAATACTTATAAATAAGGTTATATAATACTTATGATTCACCCATCGGAGTTGAAACAAATTAAAGATTGTGAAACTTCAAATCAAGTATGGGAAAAATTAAAAGGCAATTTTGCTTAAACAACTAACCTTGAGTAAGCAAAAAGCCGATGAAGATGTAAAAGGTTACTTGGATGGTTTCTTCGACGCCGTGAGTAAATTGCGTGAGTTCAAAATTGATATTCATGGGAATCTTTTAAGTATACTATTATTATATAGTTTACCTGATAAATACAGTAACTTCAAATGCGCAATGGAAAGTCGAGACGAATTGCCTCACGTTGAAATCTTAGTAATGAAAATTATGGAAGATTAGACATCAAGATTCTACTAATACTAAGATAAATGCTATGGTAACCACGAAGACAAATTTTAAGGAAAATAGGTCACGAAAAAAAGCGAAGCCTATGCAAAATCTATGTCAGATGTTTACAAATTGTAACTTATTTGAGCACATAGCATCGAAATGTAGAACTAAATTATCAAGTAACGAAACTGAAGTAAAATAGCAATCCGGGGCTTTTATCTGCGAGCACCGAGGAAAATGGCTCCGTGAAATGGTGTTTAGATAGCGGATCAACTACGCATATGTGTTCAAAAGATAAGTAATTTACTGAATTAAGTACTACTAAAGATAAGAAAATTAAGTTAGCAGACTCTTCTGAAACTTTTATAAATGGTACAGGCAGTATTAATATAAAAAGTCAACTAGGAAGAGAAATTAAAACGTTGATATAAACGAAGCTCTTTACGTGCCAAATTTACATACTAATTTACTATCTGTTTCAAAAATGACAGATAAAGGATGCACAGTTGTATTTTCACAGGATAATGCAAAAATATATGGTAAAGACGGAAAACTTTTATTGATAGCGAATAGAAAAAATAACCTATATTATTTGCAAGAAAAAGCTTTAGTAGCGTCAGAAATTAAATCCTCTGATATAAAGATTTGGCATCGCAGATTTGGTCATTTAAATATTAAAGATTTGAAAAGTTTAAGAAATAAACATTTGGTGCACGGATTAAACTTTAAAGCTTCTGATATGCCTAACTGTGAAACCTGCATAAAGAATAAAATGACTCAATTGCCTTTTAATAAGTCTCATCGTGAAAGTACAAAACTTTTGGAAATTATTCATTCCGATATATGTGGACCGTTTCGAAATCCATCACTCGGAAATCATAAATATTTTATCACTTTCATAGATGATAAAAGTAGATATACTGTTGTAAAGTTCCTGAAGAATAAAAGTGAAGCTTTGGAAAAATTTAAAGAATATAAATTATTCGTAGAAAATCAGTCAGGTGAAAAAATAAAATATTTTCAAACTGATAATGCTTCAGAATTTCTTTCTCATGATTTTTCAAAATTTCTAAGTGAGAATGGCATTGGAAGAAGACTTACCGTTCCATACACGGCTCAACAAAATGGAATCTCTGAGCGCCTAAACAGAACGTACGTTGAGATGGCAAGATGTCTCCTCAGTGAATCGAACCTACCACATAGATTCTGGGCAGAAGCTATTTTAGCTGCAAATTACTTACGTAATAGATGCCCTTCCAGTGCTTTAAATGGAAGTGTACCCGTTAATATATGGACTGGAAAGCGATGCACAGTTTCGCACTTACGCATTTTTGGTGCGAAGGTTTATTTTATGAATAAAACACCGGGAATGAGTAAGTTACAACAAAGATCCAGGCCAGGAATTTTGCTTGGGTATTCTGAAGAGAGTAAGGCATATAGAATATGGTCTGAAGAAGAAAAAAAACTTCATATAGCTGGGGACGTAAAGTTTCCACGAGAAAATTGTGCACAGAACATTATTTCCGGATCTGAGGAGATTGATGAAATAATGGAAATAGTCCCTCAAATGACTCCTAAAAATGACCCTGAAGAAGATCCTGAAGATGCTACAGACAGCATCGATTCAGAGGATGACACTACATTTGTTCCTAGAGGACGAGGGAGACCGACGATAATGCGAACTGGTCAACGTGGACGTCCAAAGAAAATTTATCAACCTGCTTCAAAAGATGGTGATAAAGAAGATAGAGAAGAATCAGAAGAAAAAGATGAGAATCCGAAAAAGCTATTGCCACAAAAGTAACTGAAACAGCTACCATGGCAGTAGATGGAGGATCAGTCATCTCTCTCACAGATGCATTAAATAGTCCTGTCTCTTGTCAATGGAAAGAGGCGATTGAAAAAGAATACACGTCGCTTCTGCGAAATAAGACATGGACAATAGAAGAGAGACCATCAAATTGCAGAATATTAGGATAAAAATGCTGCTACGAAATAAATTTAAAGCGGACGGGGCTTTTGAGAAAAGAAAGGCACGCCTTGTAGTCCAAGGTTTCACTCAAAAAACCAGGTATCGACTATTATGAAACTGAGGTCGCAGATGCACTGACGAAGGCGTTGATGGGTGAAAGGCATCATTATTGTTGCAAAGGACTAGATTGAAGAACATTGTGAATGTGAAATCGTCGTCATATGCCGAGAGGTGGTGTTGAAAAGT
This sequence comes from Trachelipus rathkii, assembly GCA_015478945.1. Lineage (NCBI taxonomy): Eukaryota > Metazoa > Arthropoda > Malacostraca > Isopoda > Trachelipodidae > Trachelipus > Trachelipus rathkii. The sequence goes on along the minus strand of JABUQX010001928.1, from coordinate 6,496 downwards.
AGGTCATCATGACTGGATTACACATCGTCGTTGTGCAAAAGAGTTGGTATCTCCGAAGGCTACATCTATGATTGTATGTTTCATATCATTGTCTTTTTATTATACTTACTTGATATACGATTATTCCAATTTAGTAATGGACTTGTTATTATTGCGTTTGTACATATTAAATGATGTTTGTATAACTAAGTATTCGTATCCCCTTCTATGTTGCTTGGCAATTGTGTATGCAGTTTGAACTACGTTATTTGGACTTCTAACAATAATAATAATAATAATAATAATAATAATAATAATAATAATAATAATAATAATAATAATAATAATAATAATAATAATAACAATAATAATAATAATAATAATAATAATAATAATAATAATAATAATAATAATAATAATAATAATAATAATAATAATAATAATAATAATAATACTTCTTATTTATTTCTTACTTCAGCTCCCAGGAAAGCATTTATCTGTCTGTAAGTGTTTGTAATCTCCTCTTCCTTCCGTCTCTATTTTCGAAGTCTCCACCTCTTCTCAATTCCATGATGTTCGTGAAGTGATACCTCTCCAGCACATCCTCTACTTCGTCTCCCTACCTTCTTCTCGGCCTCTCCCTAGGTTTCCTGCCTCTCGGCCTCCACTCCCAAGATCTCCTAGCCACTCTCTCCTCCCCCATCCTCTCCAGATATCCCATCCACGTCAGTTGTGCCTTTTCTATCTTATTTCTCATCGCACATACTCATGCTCTCTCTCTCTTATATATTCATTATATATGTTTTTATATGCTCATTTTTCACTCTGTCTCTTCTACTCTTTCCAAGCATTACCCTCAAATGCCTCATTTCATCTGCTTGTATTCTACTTCTTGTGGTTGTGTTAGTCGTCCAACTCACCGCACCACACACCAATATGGGAGTCAAAACATTTTCAAAAATGATTATTTTCTCCTGCAGGGGTACATTCTGATTCTTCAGCAAAGAAAAGAAAATGCTAACACTTCTTCCGTATTTTCCTATCCTTTCGGCAATATCTTCCCCTACTCCTCCCCTATTTCCGAATACACTTCCTAAATACTTAAAACTTTCTACCTCTTTTATGTTACTACCATCTACCTGGATATTTAAACCTTCTCTCTCTCTCTCTCTCTCTCTCTCTCTCTCTCTTTCTCTCCTCTCTCTCTCTCTCTCTCTCTCTCTCTCTCTCTCTCTCTCTCTCTCTCTCTCTCTCTCTCTCTCTCTCTCTCTCTCTCTCTCTCTCTCTCTCTCTCTCTCTCTCTCTCTCTCTCTCTCTATTTATTCTCATAAACACCGTCTTCTCCTTATTCATTTTCAGGCCTCCCTCTTCGAAACACATATTCCACCTTTCCAGTCCCTCTTCCATTTCCGTGTCCTTCACGCTCCAGAAAGCTATATCGTCGGCGCAAGCCAAAATACCCAAATTCATCGTTTTCATCCCATCCTGCTTTAAAATTACCTATAACCTTATCTAAA
>JABUQX010001927.1:15000-35420 GCA_015478945.1 Trachelipus rathkii | reverse complement strand
GAGTATATATATAGGAGTTATCGTAAAAGTATGGTAATAATAATGAAGATTGTTGGTATGATATACGTGGTATATTTATATAGAGACGAAATATATTTTAGATTTTTTATTATATAGTATTAGTGAGAATAATGTATATCATTAAACCAAGGTAATATTAAATAGTTAGTTTTAGTATAATGATATAGGTACGTTTGTGTAGTATTTATTAATTTATTTACTCTTTTAGTAATACAAGTTTTTAGAAGCTTAGGGATAATTAGTGATAGATTTAAATGTATAATAATATTTTTTTATTAGTGGATTAGTATGGGGACAGAAATTATGTTTTAGTATTATACTCAGTATATATATTTCTATAGTAAAAATGTTATGAGAAAAATAAATAATATATCATAAATAGCACAAGAGTGATATTAAAAAATGAGAGGTGAGTAAGAGTAACACCTATTTTGCTATATATAACTATTATAGTAGAGTGTATAGCTATAAGAGCGAATATAGTCATATATATATATATCTATATAATTACACGTTGAAATATTGATGAGGTATTTAGGTAGTATAGATAATAAGTATTTTCTATATTAACTTATATATATGGATATATATATATATATAAACTATAATATATATATATTATATATATATATATATATAATGATAATTAATCTGCAATTGACGCAGGTCTATAATTAAAGATAGAATTATAGGCCAGGTGATTAAAAGTGAAATGATATAGATATATTTATAAAAAGTTAATAATAACATCACAAAAATATACATATTTAAATATTTTTATTAAACAATTCTTCCTCTGATACATAACTTAAAGTCTCTCTTCAGCTATTAACACATTACTTTAAATAATCGTGTGTGTGTGTGAGAGTGATGAGGGTATTCCTTAACTACGCGTTCGAGCAGAGTGATGATAACAAGAACCCGAAATGTTACTCTTATAACTAATCTAGGTCCATCCACGTACCCCCAAAAAAGACAGCTTCAAGCGTAGTTTTTTTTAAAGCACCCGGTTTTCTATTGTTTGCATAGAGCAATATCTTTTAATTCCTCTTCAGTGATAATAATTATAAATTATGTTTCCATTACAAAAATATCTTAAAATTCCTCTTCTTTGAATAATTATATAAAATAATTGATTCCATCTCAGTGATAACATTAATTTCCTCCTCTGTATATATTAGTTTCTTATTTAATATTATTTATTCATTATGATCTATACATAATATATGCACCTGTAAAATAAGGCTCTTGTAAATAGACGAAAATTTGTGTACTTAACTACTATTTTAAATGGTTGACAAGAGGATTCTTTACATGGATCGTGTCTTGATGCACGTTTGGGCAAAATTTTTTACCTACGCTGTGTAGTCTCTTCTTCATTTCTCTCTCATTCTCCACTAATGCTCTCATCTCTTCTTATCATATTTCTCTATAATGTAGCCTATTATATAATTTAATATTAATATAAATATTATATAATATAATCATAATATATATTATATATATTATATATATATATATATATCATATATATATTATAATATATATATAATAATATAATATAGATATTAATATATATATTATATTAATTTAATATATATTAATATATATATAATAATATATTATAATATATTTATATAATATATATAAATATATTATATGATATATATTAGTAATAATATATTAATAATATCATATATATATATATATAATATATTATATATTATTAATATATATTATATATATTAATATATATATTATTTCCTATTTTATATTATATTATCGATACAATACTAACTCACTACATATCTGTTTCACAATTATAATATTCTATATACTTATTTTATTTTTATCTAACCTATTTTATTTCATTGGGATTACCGTAGTTTCATCTTATCCTATACTATCCTATACTATACTATATATATATTATATAGTATATATATATATATAATATATTTATAGTATAATTATAGCTCCTACTCTATATACGGTACCAATCCCCTTTAGGTGTTCTACATATATTGTCATCTATATCCTCTATATTTACTTATAATGATTATATATTATATCACGGTGCTATTGGAAAATCCTGATGATATTTCTTATAAAACGCTTCAAGGAAATGGTACCAGTGGTGAGGATCCTGATTGGGCTATTCTTAGTCTCTACGGTTTGAGAGAAGTGTATTCTTTACTGAGTATTGATAGCCTGTTCTCATCTAGTCACTCTACTTATCTCTATTAATATATACGTTAATATTATATTAAAATACTTTTAATCATAATATGTGAGCTGGAAGCGTGAGTTATTCTTAATTCAGTAGTATATAATACCCATCTATCACCGATAAAAGTTGAGTATTATACCACTTTGTAACTATACTCACTTATTTAATTACTATCACTAATTATACACTATACTTAACAAGTATTTTTATGTCTATAAGAATCTTTGATAAATTGCCTAAATCCTATAAATGTAAAATGTATATTCAGTCCTATCCCTACATCGTAATGCAAAATAGTAAACTATCTGTAATAGGTCATTCATCTTGTCAGTGATGTTATTATAAAGGTTAAAGCCCTTTATCCTTTTTTTCTCAAATCTATTTTACCATATTTATAATGGTGCCACAACATTTTTAATATGCTTCGAAGATACCGTACGGAGGTCTAACTTAGTGGCTCAATTTGTTGTTTAATTTTATATATCTATACATTCATATATTACTTTGAGATATTTATATATATCTATATAGTATATATACTTAATAGCATGGATGCTGCCTTTAGGAATAACTACTTTTTTCAAACTCCTCAAACTAGAGGTTAGCAGTTAGACTACATTATATATATAAGTGATATTATAGTATTATTCGACAGGATAATGATGTAATAATCGGCTCACACTATTAGTCATCAATACATACTTATATATGATACTCTATATTTAATATATATATATACTATAGTACTATTATTCATTTTAGTATATTTTCCCTTATCCTTATACTCGATCTTTGATATATACTCTTATAAGTTACTAATATTTTACTATAATATATATTAGATTGGTTTATATTACCATTATATTCGTAGTCTTCTTGTTGATTTTGAGTGAGTGATGATTGATTATAATGGATCGATACTATTATTTATCCTATTACTATATGTTATTCTCTATTAATTGTGTGTATATACTTAAATATAATAATAGAATTATCATTTTTACTACTATCTCCAATTTAATTTATCACCTATATTTTCATTCCAAACGTGAGTAACTTTCTTTATATTTAGCGCACTTCTAAACTTCTAATATTTATATTATTATATATAGATATTATATTATATATTATAGTATAATATAAACTTTCTTTATATATAGTACAGTGAGAGTAATAGACTTACCTCATTCTAATTATTATATATATTTCTTATATATATATATATTATATTTATCCTCTCATTTTATATAATTTTCTATACATCTACCGTCTAGTATTTGTATCTTAGTTGCCTTTCTTCGTCCTAATACTCAAGTACTTAAAAGATATTACAATAATCTTCATATGTATAGTATAATTACTGATCGTAGTTATAGATATTATCTTATCCCTTACTATATGTATAATAAGATGTAGGGTATACCGATAATTCTCTTAGTTGTAAATACATATAGTTTAAATAAAAATTAACCTAGCTATAGACTATAATTTACTACTATATACTATAAATACTATATACTATAAATAACATATATATATATATATAACACTTACTATATATACAATATTTGCTATCTATACTATTATAACTATATAAATACTATATATATTATATATATATATATATCTTTTCTTCTTTCTTTCTTCACTCTCATTCATCTTTATGCCACGGCGCTCTTACGCTCATCTGTTTAACAACGATTGGGGTAAGAGAGCTAGTACAAAGCATTCCGTTGGACTGACACATTAAATAACGGAATTGTCTAGGAGACTCATATCAGCACCCGTGCACAGGTCGGAAAGAAAAGCAAGTAGGAGAACATGACAAACGTCGAAAAGAAAAGCCCAGCCTTACCCGCCTCCCTCACTGGTAGCTGATTTATTAGTGGAGAGCTCCGGTCAGCAGACAGAAAAATCCACTGCTGAGAAGCATCAACAAATGGGACGACCGAGCCGACGGACCTAACTATGGTAATCGTCAGATGTAAGGGTTTAATCCCTGGGCCCAGGTGGGCCTCGGCGAGGACCTTTTAGTGGCATCACACCGGATGTTACTGCGAAAAACCGATCAGCGCGATTTCTCTCCTATCCATGTTCAGCACTTAATGTATCTCACTTTAGACCTCTTCATACTGTCCTTACATTCTCTACTTCAGCTGAATAACGATTCGTTCACACGCTCAATTCACTTTCTCTTCGTCTCCCAGCCCCGCGTACGGTTTATTCAACACATACACATATCAACTCAATATCAAGAAGCATGCTTCGCTTATACTCAACCTATGGATCATTCATAGCTTCTCCACCATATACTAGGACATCAATACGCTTGGGGTATCGAAATTAATTTTTGTCGGATTTATTTCTCATCGTCATTTTATTCCCACTTTCCTCTCTGTATGCGGGGAACAGCGGGGGTTGAGCGCTTAAAGGCTAAGGCTATGGAGATCTTATAAACAGCTCTTTGACCTTCTTTTCCTCCTGCGAACAATCTCTAATACGTTCAATGGTTGATCATTCGCCTGCTCCTTATCATCAATTCTTCTCACTCACCTTCTCTTTACATTCTATATGGTATTACAAGAACAGGTGCTCGTAGGGAATACTCTCGCATTTCCTCCACTTACTGCCCCTAAGATTGTCCATTCGCAACCACATTGAAACTTTCAGATCCTATACTTCCTTATTCACCCGATCCATCAGTCTCCACTCATCCACCATCAACATCACACACGTCAACGCGACACTAACCAGCTCACATGTAGAGGACCCCTAGCACACCTCAACGACTCTAGTTTCCTCTTGCAACTCAACTTTGCAATTCAGATTTATATTGCGACCAAGTCACCTTCGGCGTGACCATTCACAACCCAAACTATATATAACTACAGGCGCTGCGCAGTCTGCTCGTTCGGCATTGGGCTATCTCAACATATACCTACAGTAATTTATTATTATCTCAGACTTGTTCTACGTTCTAGTCACTTATCTCAACAATTCTACATTTACACTGAGACTGTACAAATCAAATCAACTTAGGGGGTATAACTTCTTATAACACTGTTTTACTTCAAGTCCCTCCTTCACATAACATAATATATCAATCCTCTGCACACTCTCTTCAGATTACGCGTTGCACAGAGAACGGCAACCCCACAAGTGAGCCGCTTACTATGAGGATGAGGATAGTACATGTAAGAAGCGGCCGTCAGAAGTCAACTCCTATAATCGCGACCATATTTAATAGACACAATTGTTGGGTGCGCTGGCCATGCCCGCAGGGTTTTACCCCTCAATTTCTTCTCATAACTTCCCATTCTATTTACATTTTTATATGTTATATATACTCTAATTGAGATCATACACATTGAGCTGTCTTACCCCGCTATTAATCCTAAACCAATCACCATTGACCATTTATTCTTTACACGCATCACGCTTTCACTATCGTTTTAATAACATAATTATTGATGTCCATTCAGAAGCTACCACCTAACACCAATATATCACTCAACAGTTCCCCTCGCCATAACGCTTCCCTTTAACTCTATCATAGGGCACGTTTCTGTATACAATTTATAAATACCTAAATACAATTTTTATTTCTTTCCACTTCTCCCTCATTATTTATGCTCGATCTTTGTTTCAATGTAAAGATTTGATGCATTTAACATCCTCTACACTCCTAAACGCAATAATGTTCCTTCACCAATCAGTCCTCAGTCACTCGACTCGCACTCTTTCGAGCCAAAAATATATATACCTAACCAACGTCATATTAAGCCTTCCCTACAACACTCAATTATAAACTTATTCCCACTAATATATTTCTACAGTATCTCATATATTTTCTATTTCTTCCTTACCACTTTAATGTAAACATTATAGGGTAACTAATATACCAGTTATTATTTGCTACTACCTTCAATTTATCTCTCTATGGAACTATACCTGACTCCAATATAATAATTACGTCTTTTATACACAACTATCCAAACTCCATCAATCAACCAATCCTCAGGCCTCCGCTTCTTGATACATTTCACTTAGTAAATACTTCATCTATACTTGCAGATTTATACACATTCTTATTCAACTTTTCATAAATAATCATAAGTTTCCTACCATTATCCTATCCTCCTTACTAATAATAGCTTCTCAGAAATCCCGCTAGAATACCTAAATTTTCGGTTTCTTGCATCGCATTCTTGAAACCCGCAGTCACATTTCTACTTAACTATCTGTTTTTGTTATCATTTAGCTTTTTAGTGTTAATATGGTGTGTGGCAGATTTTGTATTCGAAAGTGTTTTCTTCCACATCCCTCCTGTAGCACATCTCTATTTCATAATTAAGACACAATTCCTATTTTTCATATATTATTTCTAAGCAGATTCCCCTTAATATCTAATTCTTACCTTTGCGACTTCCTATTTACAAACAGACGAGATAGTTAAATCCTATCTATACTCTTGTTGTCCTCATTCATTCTCACTTCGAAGTGTTTCATTTACCTCTTGTTTTCTCCTACGTATACAGCCTTTTAGCTATATCGCATCTTTTTTTCCCTCCTTAATGATAGTTCCCAACGACATACTACTATCTGTTTGAATCTTCATCATGTTGCTTTTAGTACATTCAACACACACCGCCTTCTTTTTTTACTGTTACTCGCTTTCCATCACCTCTTACATCCACATTCGCTGTGAAGCATTCTTACTTCTACTTTAGCAATCCAGCACACTTCCCTTTGCAACTACCTATACAAATCTTTCTTCACTTTGGCCGCTACCAAGATCTTAGCTCACAGTATCACGGTATACGCTGCCAATATTCAAACACCGTTTTAAGCACTAGGCCTTGAGCGCTCATTAACATATCTTTCTTATCCTCTAACTTTTTATTGCTTTGGCCATTGCACACATTAACCGTTGCGTCACCGTCTTAATTTTACCTACTTCCTTTCGTATCACCTTTCCTCTCCATCTCAAGCCCCACTAAACCTGTAATTTTACATAAGAACACATAATGATTCCGAGTATCCATTCCTAAACCCTAATGATTTAACATCCACACATACTGTCAACATCTCCTTCTTCACACGCAACACTATGCATCATATACTTTTCACTGTCGAGTACATCGTCTACCTACAAGCAACTCTAGTAATAGACTTAATGGAATACTCTTGTGTTCTAAAAGAAAGTTTACTTACAACACATACCTCTTCTCTTCACAGAAATCCAATCACTCCTACCATTCTCATTTTCTCCCGCCACCGCAAAACATGTTTCAGTCTTATACATCCTTTTTTGATCACCTAATTCAGACCATTCAGGTCCCCAAAACTATCAATCTGAAGTCCTACCTCCCCAATCCAGAACATCATTCAGATTATATCCCAATAAATCGTACTCTCTTTCAACGTTTTTCCCTCAGATGAACCATCATATGTCACAACCACAACATACCTTGCCTTTTAAACTTAATTTAATACGCATCTAGATATTCTAGGATCACTGACAATCAACCAGGTCTACCGATAACAAGCTTCAATAACACAGGTCACTCATCAAGATTGAGCAACTGCCAAAAAATGGACACCTTCATTTATTACTTGGGCATCTCTCAATCCCCTTATATGGGTCCACAACAAAAAACCTAAGTCTTATTCCGAAGGGGACAGCATAATTCACAATACTACAGCATCACCGACTGGGTATTGGAATATGTCAACCTTTTCACATTGTGCTCAGATTTCGTGTTACAGGTCTACGAAGCGAGAAAGCCACGAAAAATACTAGAATCTGCGGAGCACACTGTTTTTCCTACAATACAAGGATATCCATAAAGCACACTCATTTTCTCTCTTCTTTACACCTGAAAACAATTTTATATACAATACATTGCAAAATTATCATGGCCTCATAAAGACAAACGCACATGTTATGTTTCGCTCTTTATAATCAGAAGTGCAGATTTTCGTTTTCTAACATATTGTTGTGAATTGCATTCTAAGATTACAGATCGCAGTCCGAAAACATGTTTATTGCATGTCACTTAAGAGTAAGAAAATAAGATTGTGGGAATTGAAGTAGAGAAATCTAGCCAACTCAACTACCTACCCTAGAGACATTAAATAGAAGTCGAACTATTACGACACGCAGGACACTACAAGAATGTAGGGAAAATTCTGTATCTCCCAGATGCAACACATTAATATGTACTCCGCAACTCATCGAGGAGAATAATGACATCTATATGTATCAGGGAATTTAATTTGAAGTAGTGGATGATGTACCGGTTATGGTGTTATCTTAGATAAGTTGGGATTTGGTGATGTTTCTTTAATCATGTGTATAATTGAATTCTATGTGGATTAATTGAGTTGGTATATAGTTCATATGTATGCTCTGAGAGGATTGTAGTATATCGTCTCGAAATATTTATAATGTATTAAAGATGAGTATGATTGATGTTAAATATTATATTAATTATTATAATATAATAATATATATATATTATATTATATTATCATATTTCCATTAATATACGATATATATAAAGAAAATTCTAATATAATTATTAATTAATTAATTAATATTAATATTATTTATTATTATTATAATTATTATATTATTATATTATTATTATGAATTATTATTATTAATTATTATTATTGGGGGGAAATGGTGTTGATGAAAATGCTTCAGTAGACATTAATACATAATTATAATTATTTTAGTTAAAAAAAAAACAGAAAGAAAAGACCTTAAAAATGCTCATTATCTCTAGTTTAAAAGATACAGGCTTTTCATGATGGCGTAAGAGCATTTTATCAATTTGATCGGCGTAAACGGTAAAGGCATTTTAATATCAAACTTTGATGCGTACTAGGCATTGTTATAATTGTGTGGATAGGGGTTGCAAACCTGAATACAACCCGTGAGATTTATCGTCAAGTAAGGATGAGGAAACCTGGACTGTAGTTCCACCTCACACAAAATACTATTTGTATTAGTTCTCTAATACAAAATAAGGTATTGATGCTGGTTGTGCCTTTGATTTATAATACTATATATATATATATATATATATATATAATATATATATATATATAATATATATATAGTATATATATCTATATATATATAATTATATATATATATATATATATATATATACTATATATAGTAATATATTATAAATATATTATTATTATATAGTATATATAATATAAAATAATATTTTTTGAGTTCATATACAGAAGCCCCACACGCGCCACAATATATATATATTATATTATATTATATATATATAAATATATATAGTTATATATATATATATATAGTATATAATATATTATATATACGTATATATATAATTTAATGAATTGTATATATATATATATATATATATATATATATATAATATATTATATATATATATATATATATATATATACATATATAATATAATATAGTATAATATATTATTATAGTATATATATATTATATATATACTATATACAGAAGAGCTAGCTATGTACGCGGTTCTATCTTAGTTGGCTTTTTCTTGCCCTTCGTTTTTTATATATATATATATAATATATATATATATTATATATATATATATATAATATATAATATATTATAATTATATATATATATATATATATATATATATATTATATATAGTATATATATATATACTATATACTATATTTATATTGTGGGCTGTTGGTACGGTTGTTACATAAATCCTCAAAAGAAATATTATATAAATATAATATATAAATATATAATTAATATATTATATTATTTTAATATGTTATTAACGTAGTATTTGATAATATATATATATATAGGATTAATAGGATATATATATATATGTATAGTATAGTATATATTATATATATATATATTTTTCTTGTATATACTTTGAATCAATGTCACTTTTAGTAAGATATCGGCAAGCAAAGTCCATAATTAATTGTTCTCTCGTAGACTGCATTAGGTTACTTGTGATAACAGTATGCTATGTTTGATTTCGGTGTAACATCTCTTCCGAGAAGACTCCATATAACATCACATGTTAAAGACACTTAACTTCCGATATTGTCGGCGTCAAGGTAGGGGGAATCAACCAACAAGTCTTGTGGCATCTCATTTGCTGCGAATAGATCATTCAATAATCTTCCGTGGTGGACTAAAATAAATAAAAAATGCTCACACTAATAATATTCCTGATTTGGCAGAGCCTAAAATATCTGAATGATCTCTAATTGTTTGTTTTTATTTACCATCGCTGCAAGCGATGGGTATGTCGAGAAAAGGTAATAATATATGAATTATAAAGAAGTGATGACGTGAACAACCCAAATATTTCTCTCGTTGTGCTACTCCGAGACAGTTCACATGGACGATTATCTTCAGTACCCGTCAGCCTACCAGAAGTACAAGTTTCAGACTGATGTTGCATCGATGAAGAAGTAGAATGGAAGGCTTAAACACTTAGACCTTCAATCGTGTGTGGATCAGTGATTTTCCACTAAACTGAACTACAGTGAGGCTCACAAACTTATTCAAGGAGAAATTAGTAACCTAAATTCAAGGATCTGGAATCTCGAAAGACAAAGCAAAACTCTAAATCTAAGTCCTGACACTGGAGATCTTCTCCAACTTCTCATGTGAAAGTGATTTATCTATAGTAGTAGGGAAATAGAGTTGATATAATCTTAAGAAAGTGACAACCTCGGCATTTTCCTTTGTGAGTTTTGTTTTAAAAGCTTTTTTCTGCACAGTGGGGTAATGGTCACGTTTCCTACTACTCGTATAGGGCACAATGGGCTTTTCATGATGAAGTTGTGATCTATGGAAAACTTGAATAATACTGTTCTGGTATACAGTCATCGTATTAGAGGAAAAGCCGGTAGATGGTACATAGATCTCTAAGAGGATGCCGTGAAAAGTCGATTTTAGGGGATGGACACTTTGTAGGCATGAATCGGGGTAAACAAAGTGCTCTGCTTAGTTCTTGAAAGATGGGATATGTCATTGGGGTAAAGCTCTTTGAAATAACAAGAAATGATGATTTCGGTGAAAGGTGAAGTGTCCCTGGATAGAAAAAATGTAGAAACATATCACTTTAGTTGAACAAAATTTAAATTTCTAAACATCCTTAATATTTTGTGAAGGCATAAATAAGGTAATGGAGAGTGAGTTCAAGTTACCTGAGGATGAATATTGTCCACTGCTTGCGGTTGATCGCCAAAGATTATGGGGACAGGGATCTTCGTAGTGGCGGCGGGACATTCTTGATCTCTGAACAGACGACTTTAAGACAAATCCTCATAGCCAGTGAGAAAGCAACTTGGGAAGCATTTGAAAGCGCTTTGGAATCATTGGAAAGCGTTGTTCATGGCTTTCTTGGCAAGAGAAGGGCTGAAAGCTATATTGGAGATTGTGACAACCTTTTAGATAAGTTTTAAGAGCTTGGGTGCAACAATATCGCTCCGAAATTCACTTTCCGATTCACATTGATTTTATCCCGGTACCACTTTGGTGCAGTGCAAGTGATGCGGCGTGGGACGGATCTCCGATTCCACCAGAATATTCTTAGTCATGAGACTATCGAAGATACAATGGAATTGAACATCGCGTTTGTGGGTCATTGATTTATCTATGTGCTTTGCAGACTACAGTTGAACCCTAATAAAGGAAATTCCAGGAATCTTGTGATCGTTTAAAGTAGGCATAGAAACAAAAAAGAATAGGGCTTGTCCAAATGAACTAAGACTGAGTAAGTTCCTTTAGACTCTTCAGTAAAGTGTATTTTAATAGAGATATTTGTATTTTATAGATAATTTAATATCTGTTATTTTCATATAAGCAAATTATTCTCAAATTTCCTCATATCAAAATAACGTAAGAGAGACTTAGTTTTCTTAAAGTTTATATTTAACGGCTGTTCAGATTAATAGGATACAATTATTAGCACTACGCCATGTATTGCTCAAGAAATTAGAGCTATATATGAAAAGATTAAGTTCATAATTCGTTTTTCTTGTCTAAAATTATTAAGTTGTCAATTTTTGTGGAAAGCGTAGGCAGTCGAAAATTTTTTTAATTTTTTTTATGTAAGATTATTATTATATTATTATATTATTATATTATAATTATTATTATTCAATTATTATAATTAATTATATATTTTATTGATTATTATCATATTATCATCAATTATCATTGTATCGTGTTCTATCTTCCTTCATTATATATATTGTTATGTTTGGTTTTATATTCCATATTATTCATTATGTTATTGATTATTATATATTATTTATTATTAATTATATTATTATTATATTATATATCTATTATTTATATTATTATATATTATATTTTATTGATTATATTATATTATATATTATTAATTATTAATTATATTATTATTATTTTAATTATTATTATTTATTATTGATTATTATTTATTATTATATTATTATTCGCTGTTAACTCTTGTACAGCCAAATGCTTTCCTCCGCCGGAATTTTAGTAGTATTAAATGGTATAAATCGTAAATTAGCCAATCTTACAATTTAATAGCTAGTATTAATTTTTTTCGTATTAATTAATAATTGTTGCTAATACAGAATTAATTATACACAAATTAGTTTTTTTTTAGAGGTTAAAAAATTAGATAAATTAAGTATTTTTATACTTAGTTTTAAAGAGTGCTTAATTATTATTGGCATTAATATTGTGCTATAGTTATTTATTAAATACGAAAAAAATACTTTGTGAAATTATTGAGTTTAAGAAATAAAAAATAAAACATAACTAATTCAATAAAATAATAATACATATAATAATAATAATAATAATAATAATAATAATAATTAATAATTAATATATAATATAATTATATAAAATAATAATGCATACAACTGTTAACAACACAAACATATCCAACCTTTGCACATATATATATACAAATCACCATATCCCACACCCTTCAAACAGACAATATAATATATTATATATTATATATTTATATATATTATATATAATATATAATTCATATATATATAACAATAATAAAATATATATATATACTATTATAATATATAATATATATATAATATATTCTAATGATAAAAGAAATTTAAATTCAAGATTGCTTAAGATGCTTGCTCTTCCAAAGCACAGTTACAAAATGCACCACTATCTGAATAATCCTACTATTTATTTTTGAATCATTTATTTATAAATTTTGAACAGATAGTTTTTTGTTGATGAAACTTCAAATAAATAGTAAAGGTAAGAAGTCTTATTGAAGAGCCAGCCTTTTTCGTGCAATATGTTTTTCCCTACTAATTCGAGTGAAAAAAGACTTATACATGATTCAAGCATAAGGGAAAAAAAAAAAAAAAAAAAAAAAAAAAAAAAAAATAAAAAAAAACACAAACATTAAGGGCAATAATAAAAAAAAAAAACATCACATTGCCTACACAACGAATGGTTACATAACACCATCAAAAAACCGGTAATTGTAATATCGAAAACCAAAAACCAAAATAAAATAATCGTATTGTGATAGGCGAAAACCAAACGGAATATTACCTTTCTCCTTAAGGGAAGTGTTTTATTAAAAAGTAAAAAAAAAAATAAAAAAAAAACAAAAAAAAAAAAAAAAAAAAAAAAAAGAAAAAAAAAAAACTACAGTTCCCTGAAAAAAAAAAAATACTCTTTTTCTCAAAATTACATAACACAATTTTTAAAAAAAAAAAATTATATTAACGAATGTTTTAACCCAAAATTTATTTCAATAATTTTCAACACAACAAATATATTTATATTTAATTTCATATCGAAACAGCATTATCTGGATTGTTCTTTTTTCAAACCAGAATCTGCACTGAGATCTAATGATATAAATTTAAAGAATATATATTTTTCCAAGAGTTTTCATGCATTCAAGACATAACGCTTTAATGAACATTTAATCTGTTCTTACTATATACGTTCGGAGCCATAAAAGATACCCCGTCAAAGGCACTTTGAATCAAACGAAAGGCCGAGAAGGGTCTAGCAGGTAAATCTAAGTTGCAGGTTATTTCCAAAGTCAGATTCTATTAATTGAACAATCATCTAGCAGAAAATCTTTCATTATATCAAATCATTAACCTTGCATACACAAACCTAGTATATGATCCTACGAATGGTACACAACTCATCTACGTCAGAGACTGCAGTGCACTTGTGGCGGGTGCCTGAGGTAAATGACGGTATATTGACTATGGGTTATTATTAATGATTTATCGGGTAGTAGGTATTAGGTTTTGGATTGATGTATATTCTTATGGGTTGTAGGTAATAATACTTGTTTGGTGTATTGTTATTAATGTATTACCTTATATATTAATATATATTATATATATATATATATAGTTACTATATAGTTGCTCTTTATATAATTTAAATTCCTTGGGTGTGTATATATACTTTAATGAGATATAATATATTATTATTGTATATATATACTATATATATATTGATATATATACTATATATGTATTGGGTATATATATATATATAGTATAGGTATAAGATGTATATATGTATATATGTAAGTATATATAGTATTATACGATGTAATTGAGTAATATAGAGGGATAGGATAAATAGGTTATCTAATAATATATTATACTCGGATAATATTAGGTATCTATAAAAGAGAAGATGCCATAAAATTAATCTGCAATTATTGTATTTGTAATACTGTCACGGTGTTGTTCTGTTGTCCGCTCTATGAATCTGTTCACCAGCTGGGATTCGATCTGGCCTTCCGACCTACAGATGGGTGGCAAGTGTTTGAAACACGACATCACTACGGGCCACAACGAGACAATAAGAAGAACCCGCATACCTTCTACCTCTCTCAAGCAGTAGCATTCTTAACTGACGTGTTTTCTTTCCGCTTCGCACTCGGGCGTAGGGCAAAACAGGACCGCGCATGGTGAATAAAATACCAAAGATAAAACACTTAAATAAGTACATAAGAAATGCAATAGCCTGCAATTAAATTTGTATTTGGTAATACCACCCTGAATTCTTACCATGCCTGGGGTGATTTCGATCCTGGAACCCTAGGCAAAGAGTCGTGCAAGGTTCTTGAGCCACTAGGGTCTCAAAGCGAATCGAATCCCCACCAGCAAGGTGAAAATCATCAGGTGGTATTTTACAAAATACAAATTTGAATGCAGGTTATTGCATTTCTTATGTAATGTACGAGGCTTTGGTATTTATTTTATTCACCAATGGGCGGTATCCCCTTTTGGCCCTCAACGCCCGAGTCGCGAGCCGAGGAAGTAAACGTAGTTAATGGCTCTGCTTGGAAAGTAGAAGTATTTTCGGGTTCTTCTTTTGTCTCGTCGTGGCGTAGTGGTCATACACTTTGCACGCTCATTCTGCTAGGGGTCAGAATCGTAATCCAGCATGGTCGAAATTATCAGGGGTAATATTTTATATATTATAGGTATATATATATAATAATATTGATATATATTATATATATATATTAGTCTATATATATAACTAAATATATAATATATATAGAGAGAGAGAGAGAGAGAGAGAGAGAGAGAGAGCAGGAGAGAGATGAATAATGAGAGAAAAATGGGCAACACAAATCATCCATATACGCTTAACCTCGCAAAACTCTATACAATTTCTCCTTTGGCTTATTTCCTATTTAATTATTTTCCTGTTACGGATTACCAGGTTTTAAGGACAATTACACGTGTCTGAAATGGTACTTGTTTGAAAAAAAAAGTTTGAAACTGACGGAGTCGTAAGTTGAACGTACATAACAAGAGAGTTCGCTGCATAATTTAAGATAGAAGCTTGGGACTGTTATTACCCAAAATTCTACAAATAAATTTGCGAAGGAGATGGGAGGAGGAAATTTTGGTGTTAAACTATGAAAATTTGTCAGAATTTGATCATACAGATCAAATTGGAAAGTTGAAGGGGAATAGACCACCGGCTTGCTAGGCCTGTTTCGACAACAACAATTTTCCCGATTTAAAGTCGTATAAGTGATTTGAAATACTGAACATCTGCTATCCACTAGTTGCTATCAAGGGAATCTTTACAATGAATGTGTTAAAATAAGCGATGCTACTAAATATTTAGATCTTATCATTTTTATGAGATATAAAAAAAAAAAAAAAGAACACAAAAAAAAAACATAAAAACAAACAAAAACAAAGCGTGCTACTAAAATTAGATCTTTTCATTTTATGAGATATCACATAGAAGGCCATAATGGTTATTGTAACATTTTTGATGATAGTATGCATTAAAGTTGTATCTTTTGTAAGCTAAAGATTCCGTTTTCCACAGCTATGAAAAAAAAAACTAAACAAGATTAGGGAGATTGGTGCAGAATGAGTATTTTGAGTCGTTTTAGACAACAAATTGATAGAGAAGACCACTTACTCTTAAAACAGGGAACACAAAGGGACACGAAAACCCAGTCTTCGCTACTGTATCGTTGAATAATATCTTGAAATCCAGCCAATCATTCTGAGATGGCAAAAGTCCTGCATATAATTTCAGTGTTATTAATATGTCAAGTAATTTATATATATATTTATATATATATATATTAATATATATAGTTTATAATAATATACTATAATATATATTAATATTTATATATACTTCAGTATATAGTATTATATATATATATATATATATATTTATATTAGTTAGCTCTAATATGTGATGCTGTAGGTGTGTGTGTGTGGTGTGTGTTCAGATAAGAAGACAAAGTTTTTAAACGTATAACCTTTCGTCAAGATGAGAACGAATAGTAGATAGAATCTACTTATCTCTTAAGTTCGCGATCTACAGTTGAAAAACTTTAAAGACTAAAAGAATTCAATAATATGCCCTCGTAATGAAACATTATAAAGATGAGTTCTGAGCGAGATTGTGAGAAAATGGAGGGGGGAGAGGAGAGAGGAGAGAGATAGACGAGAGGAGAGGGAGGGAGAGAGGGAGGGAGGGAGGAGGAGAATAGGTGAGATAATCGAAAAAGGAAACATATATTAGGTTAATATGTTATATATATATATATCCTATATATAATAATATATATAATAAATATATTATATATTAATAATATATAATATATTAATATATTATATATATATAAATATATATATATATATATATGATATATATAATATATTAATATATATAATAAATAATATATATATAATATATATATTAATATATTATATATATATATTATATATATTAATATATATAATATATAATTATATAATATATAATAATATAATATATATATTATATATATATATATTAATATATATTTATTTAAAAAAATAATTCTTAGAGATTAAGAAAATATAAATTACGAAATATATAATAATATAATAATAATAATAATAAATAAATAATAAATAATAATATAATAATATTAATATACAATAAATTATAATAATAAATAATATAATGATATTATATAAAGTATAATAATATAATAATAATAAATAATAATAATAATAAATAATATTAATAATAAATACTAATACATAATAATAATAAATAAATAATAATAAATAAATAACTAATAATAATAAAAAAAAAAGATATACAATCCTAGTTATTTAAGACTTCACACAAAAAATTGTTTCATTTGAGTTAAAATGCCACAAACAACAACCTCACTCGAACAACAACAAAACACAAACAACAACAACACAACAACAACAACATGACAACAACAACAACAAACAACAACAAAAGATTTTCCACAATTCTTCGCTTAAATTATTATTATGATTTAAAAATATTTAACATACAAAAAAGGAAAAATTCAATGTACACGCACGCACTAATTGAATGAAATTGAAAGATTATATTCCTATTTGATTTTATAATTTTAAATCTCTACTCATCTCTCTTCTCTCTACTACTCTCTCTCCTTCTCTCTCTCTCTTCTCTTATCTCTCTCTCATCTCTCTCTCTCCTCCATCTCTCTGCTACTATCTCTCATCTCTCTCTCAAAGAAAAGATTTAATCAATATTAATCAATAATTATTAATTATTAGTTATTATTATTATTACATTAATTTATTATTATTATTATTATTATTATTATTATTTATTATTATTAATTATAATTAAATTAATAATAATATAGATATTAATTATTTTTTATATTATTATATAATATTATTATTATTATTATATTCATTATTATTATTAATTATATTATTAATTATTATAGATATTCAAGTATTGCATGATGCATTAATTATATATCTTCTCAACAAATTTCAGGCAAAGATTTTTTATCGTTATTATATTTGATAGATTCTTCAACGAATACGTGACTTTGTGTTCTGTAAAAAAATTCTCAGGATTTAATATATAATATATTTATATATATATATTACTGGTATGTATATAATATTATATATATAATATAATCATATATATTATATATATAATATATAATAAATATATATAAATATAATGACTTATATATATATGTATGGTATGTATGTCATACGGTATTAATACTAATTATATATATATATATAATATTGATATTATTCGTATATATCAATATATAGTATATTTATACTATTGATGGTATAGATAATATTATATTATAATATATTATATATATACGATATATACATACGGGTTATATATTATATATATATTATTATATATATATATATATATTCGATATATTATATATATATATATATATATATATATAATATTATATATATATTATTATATTTATATAATATATATATATATATATATATATATATATATATATATAATATATATATATATATTATATATATATATATATATATATATATATACAGTATATATATATATATATATATATATATATATATATATATATATATATATATATATATATATATATATATATATATATATATATATTATATAAGAAATATATCTACACTTATATATATATATATAATGTAATAATATAATATATTATATATATATATTTATATATATATATATATTATTATTAATATATATATGTAAATCAGAGAAATTACCCCAGGTTCATTTAACCTTAGAGCACGGACGGACCTAAGCCCTTATGTACTACTAATTTAAGCACGTACACGTCACCAGTAGCATAGTTTGCATCCCAGGTTAAGACACCAGTGTTATCTGGAATGCATACCATGTTATTGTTCTCAACCATTTCGTCTCATAGGGTAGGGCATGACAATGAATATTTCGGTATTCAATGTTATGCACCTTACGAAACTAATTATTGCATTCACCATGCATCTCATTCTCCTTTCTCAAACTCAAATTGATAAATTGTTAACGGTTTTTTTTAGTTTGAGGTTTGGGTGTTTTTGATTTCATCGCCATACTTAGTCAAACGCAACATCTATTGTTATTTATGTGCGAGTTTGAATAGTTGGGAAGTCACAAAAAAAAGTAACAAAAAAAAGTAACAAAAGACTTGGAATTTATTATCCAAAGTGATCTCAACTTAAATTAGAGGTGTGAAGCCTCGTACAGCAACTGCAACAGCGGGCTTAACACAGTAACACCGACCTTCTACAACTTATAAGACACGCATCCATTTTAATATTAATAATTAATCTATGAGTTAGTAACTTAGTGTTGAAAGTTTCACGAGAGTGAGTGGATGTGTTAAGATTTCAAGTCCATTTATTTGGAGTAGTGTACTTGATTTGTGGCGATTTCGTAATGAATCCCGAGGGTCCTGACTGATGATCAGAAGTAGGACTGAGTTGACGGGAGCAATGATTTTTTTCAGGCCGCCACTGACGATACAACATTCTTGTCAAGGGTTATCACAGGTGATGAGAGCTGGGTTTAAGGTTATGAACCAGAGACAAAGCAACAATCCTCCCAATAGAAACGTCCAACCTCACCAAGATCGAAAAAGACGAGGCATGTTAAGAGCAACTTTATAATTTTCTTTTGATGTCAAGGGGATTATGTACAAAGAATTCGTCCCAAAACACCTGATAGTAAATTACATCTACTTCTGTCATATTTTGCGGCTACAGAGTGAAGATGTGGGAA
>JABUQX010001927.1:0-7500 GCA_015478945.1 Trachelipus rathkii | reverse complement strand
GGAATTCTCGCAGAGAGCTGCTGCAAAATATGGACAACGTTATCCACATCGACGACCTCCAGCCACATGGCATTCCATAGAGTTACAGGACTGTTCAAGGTACCAGGGGTCGATAGTTCAACCCCCTCATCACATACGGGAGGGTCGTGTCCGTACGTTTCGACGTCGAACTGGACGTTCTGCTATTCACCCATGAAAATCCAACGTCCTCATTACGGCAGGCTAGTTCGGCTTGGGAATGTCGAAGGAAACCATACGACGGATTTGTGTTGCATACAACATGTATCCATATAGGCCCCCCATTGTGTATGGTTTTCCTCGTTGGGACCAAAAAGGGCGGCTGGGATCCGGGCTGCCATTTGATTGCCTTCTAATGGATTTACCGGACTTATTGGAAAATATCTCTATAGACCGATGAATCTCGCTTTACCAATAACGGTATGTATAACAGGTGGAACTTCAGACATTGGGCGGAAACAAACCCCCATATAACATTCACTAGCCATCACTAGGTCTCATACTCAGTCAACGTTTGGTGTGGTATACTCAATAGTATAGGATTATCGGGCCTTACTTCTTCGAGGGAAATTTGACAGGACAGCGTTACCTCCATTTTCTGCAGACCGTCCTTGTTGACCTCCTGAGTGATATACCTTTAAGGACACGACGAAGAATATATTACCAACATGATGTGTGCCCAGCACATAATGCAGCTATAGTGACGACCTACTTCGACAGAACCTTTCTGGGAAGATGGATCGGAAGATCTGGTCCATTTCCATGGCCTGCGCGTTCACCCGACTTAACACCACTGGACTACTTTCTGTGGGGGTATCTCAAACATACTGTGTACGCTGGGTTTAATGACCCAGTAACCTCGCCCGATGATCTTCGCCGTCGAATAACCAACGCATGTAGCGGGAATCAACTCGGGCATCACTGTCATTGGCAAAGCCAATGAAACCGGGCGGCAGAGGCTGAGGCATGTATCGCGTGGGGGAAAGTGTTCTTCAACAACATTTGTAAAGACTGTATGTACAGTTGAAACGACCTTGACGTTCTTCTTCCTTCTGCATGTGTGGATAAGATTCATGTTGAAATTTGTTATTGATACTATTAACAACGTTATTACATTACATGTATCGATATTATGAGCTGTCTTGAATACCATTGTTTTCTTCAACCTTTTCATATTCACGTTTAAAACTATTGTTGGTAACATTGACGCGTTTACCAACCTGTACATGTAACTGTATTTATTAACGCAAATGATATGTATATGCAGGGTGTCTAGTTGTTTATGGGTACATTGCGTGGAAACGAACAACCGTATCAAAAGATGTCGAGAGGAAGACCCCCACCTCCCCCACCCCCTTTCATTTTTTTATTGATGTGCATTTCACAGAAGCCATTAAAAAAATATATCATCCCATTCGACATTCACATGTTTGTGCGCGGTTTTCGTATTGCGCATGCGCAGACACCAACATAACATATCCCATCCTCCTTAATGAATTAAATAATCGAACTTATATTCTTACACATTTTTATACTTAAACATCCCGTACGGTGATACCGCTGTAACATACTTCGTGAGACACCCTATATATATATATATATATATATATATATATATATATATATATATATATATATATATATATATATATATATATATAATATATAATATTGTTATATATATATATATATATATATATATATATATATATATATATATAATATATATATACGATATATATATATATATATATATATATATATATATATATTATAATATATATATATATATATATATATATATATATATATATATATATATATATATATATATATATATATATATATATATAAACTTCATTTTTTCAACTGTATGTTTAGTAATGTTTTGTAAGTAGACTTTGAAGTTTAAAATCTCAGTTTTGATGTCATGTGTGTTGGTTCCTTTTTATATAACTAACTCCAATTAACAATTAAATAAGTACTGGTAACAGAGATGAATATTTATCTTTCATACGTCTTAATTACAACTCTAATTAGCCAAAACTTATTGTATTATTATATTGTATTATTTTATATAATATAGTTACAACGTTAAACAAAGAGACACACACCGAGAACCTATTCCACCACCAAACATGTTTTTAACATGAGAACCTATTACACCACCAAACATGTTTTTAACATGAGAATCTATTACACCACCAAACATGTTTTTAACATGAGAACATATTACACCACCAAACATGTTTTTAACATGAGAACATATTACACCACCAAACATGTTTTAACATGAGAACCTATTACACCACCATTGTCCACCAAACATGTTTTTAACATGAGAACATATTACACCACCAAACATGTTTTTAACATGAGAACCTATTACACCACCAAACATGTTTTTAACATGAGCAAAATAGCAGAATAAAATTTAGTAATCGAAGTTGCTAATCAGTTTATAAAATTAAATATAATGAATTGCTTTGACAATGATGCAAAATGATCATTCGTTTTTAATGTATTGTAAATTTTTACTAAAATTGTTTTTACAAATTTGATAATTGCATTTGAAAAGCATTAATAATACTTAATCATAAAAGAGAGATTTATTTATTTATTTATTTATTTTATTTATTTTTATTTATTTATTTATTTAATTTCTAGTGAGACAAGATTTGAGCTACAACTAAATTTTAGTTCAAATCCTGACACACTGGAAAATAAATTTTACAATAATTAAAAAATGAAATGAATATGGTAGCACGAGTATATAGTTTAGAAAGATGAAAAACTAATAAATATTTGTATTAAAGATTATTCAATTAACTCATTAAAAAAAAATAGTATTTTGCTCTAAAGAAAACTAAAACATAAAACAAAAAATTTTGTTAGTTTCATTCTATTTTTGGACACAATGTCATCTATTTTAACATTGGATTGTATAAATACAGTATATTATTTTTATTGTATAAATAATTTTAAAAATAGAAACTAAAGACATGTTTTATAAGAATTTTCACAAAATAATTTAATCAAAAAAACTTTTAAGAGTGTAGGAAAAGTTTAAAATTCATTTAAAGTTTTGATATCCTTGAAATTGCATTCCCATAAAAGTTTGAAAAACTTGAAAATTTCTTTTCAAATGAAAATATAAATTTTGACTTACTCTGTATATGATTAACCATGTATAAATAGTATTCTCATTTAACAAAACAAAAAAGCAATTTAAAATAATGAACTCTACTATATGCGACTCACCCTGTACGTATACAAAATACCTATCTTACCAAAATTAATTCCATGATTAAAAATAACCAAAATCAGTTACACGGTTCACCCTGTACATATGCAATAACCCCAATTTTAACAAAATGATCAACTCAGTTACGAAAAGCACCCTGTACGTATTAGATTTTATTTATTTGTAACAAAAATGATCATCTCAGTTACAAGACGCACTCTGTACATATTAAATATACTTATTTGTAACATAAATAATAATCATCTCAGTTACAAGACGCACCCTGTACATATCAGATATACTTATTTGTAACAAAAATGATCATCTCAGTTACAAGACGCACCCTGTACATATCAGATATACTTATTTATAACAAAAATGATCATCTCAGTTACAAGACGCACCCTGTACATATATACCATAAACTAATCTTTAATAAAAATTACTAAGTGATTAAAACTGGATCCAACTCACTTATTTACCATTATCTATTTCGATTAAGTTCGTGACCGACTTATAATAAAAAAAATAATTACCTTCAACGAAATTACATCTCCAAAACGAGGTGTAAGATGTATAAAGTAACTGATTTATATATCGCGTGTATAAAATTAGCTAATTTAAGGCTTCGCGAAAAAGGATAATTAAAATGAGGTGCGCGCAAACACCCGCTGACTCCCAAATAATTTCAAGACTGCGACCAAAGAAAACTATATTACTAATATATAGCTATATATATATATACCTATCTATAATCAGAAAATATATATCAATATATATACCTATATACCTATTACCTAAGTACGTATACATATATATATACTAACGCTATATAACATCAGTAGTTATTGTGATTATAAAATATAATAATAGAAATATAAATCATTAAATGAAAAATATATTATATATATATTTATAATATAAGTATATATATATAATATATATTATATATAATATACCAAATATATATATATATATGATGAAATATATATATATGCCAGTTTTTGGGGAAATCTAAAAAAACAATGTAAATTGTAAGATAGATAGAGAGAAGAGATAAAAATCTGAGCAGTGATTATAGATAGATAGATAGATAGATAGATAGATATGCCAGTTTTAGGGAGAAAATCTAAAAAGAAGAATAAAGGCTCGCATAGCTAGAAATAGATCAGATAAGATAGTTCGGACATCTTCGATCCATAGATAGATAAAGATAAATAGATAGAATAGATAGATAGGATTATGATTAGAAAGAGATAACAAAAATAGACCAATCTGAATTCCTTCTTTGGATAGCTTCATGTTTGGAGCATTGCTAGTATTAGTGTCATTTATTGCTTTATCAACTATTAAAACAAAAAAAAAAAAAAAACTATACAAAGTGCTTCTGTTTCACAGTTTCAATCAACCTCTCGCACTAAAAAAAAATCTCTAATTTTTAGAGAGTGCTAAGTAACTTAATAAATTGTATAATTACTTCTTTACATTTACATATACTATATAAGACCCGATTTATTGAATTTTCGTCTGCTTGTTGTTTTAGACATATTATCAGAATAAAAAGAAAAAAGAAAAAAAAACATTCGAAAAGGGCCAATATAAATAACGATAAAATAATTAAAAATATTAAAATACAAAAATGTTAATGGAAATTAACATGATACCAATTATCTTTGAAAAATATGAGGCAAATCTAAATATATATATATATTATATATATAATATATCTGCTTATAGAAATATATATATTATATATATATATTTTATATATAATTATGTAAAGGATGTTTTATTACAAAAATAGTGGAAATATATATAATAATTAATAAGGGGCTAATATATATATAATTAATCATACCCTATACTAACCCCTCCCTGCTTGATGAGGAGAATAATGTTAGGAGCCCCTTCAAACTCATGGGAAGCACATATTGTGAGTGTAGTGTTACGGCCTTGAGGAGATGCGTTCAGCCCGCTACCCCCCTGCAGTGTGGATGGTGAGCCCTTTAAACTTGGGAGGTATGGCCTTAGCTAGGTGGAAAATAAGCTGCCGACAATATTCGGTTTAGGAATTAGAATCTGCGCTGACTCTTAAGGTGGGTCACGGGCGTCTCCGGCAGCCGTGGTTGAGCCGAATTCTTGAATCTGTGTTCAAAGATGTCGTTATAATAGCCGAGTAAGGTATTTTTCAATTTGAACCGATGAGAACTCGGGATTTTGAAGGTTTCAGAACCCTTAAAGATTATATGAGGAACATGGCAGAGATGGAGAAGGCACACGATATGGAGCACTGCAAAGGCTCCGATCCTGAGGCAGGGCGGTGCGGTGCAATGAATCGAAGCAAATAGTATACGTTTAAGGTGAAACCAGTATTGGTGTAATGTCTACATATTTTCGACCCCATAGAAACCAAATTTGAGGGCGTCAAGTTACTGCGAAGAGTCTGAGCATCCCCTTGGATTGCGGTCCCTGAAGAAAAAACTGCTTTTACTTTTCTAATATATGTTACATCAATCAAAATGTACTGAAATGACGATGGATGATTTCCTTGAAGAGTCTGAAATGGTAAGACCTCCATATCGATATGGGACCGAAATAGGAACACAGACCGGGACCCGCAGCCCCCGCCCGCCACAAACAATCAGGCAAAACCGGGGTTTCTTACCGGGGTTAGCTGTAAATTTACACACTAAATAATAGAGGGTTAATCAAACAAAATAAAAAAGTATATTTTAATTTCTGTTACTCCTTTGTGTATAAATTGACTGCAAAAATTTAAAAATACCTAATATAACAATTTTTTTTGGTAACATAAAAATATTCGAAATTTGATATATCAAACGAATTCGGAAAAGGAAATAAATATAATTGTTAAAATATTAATGTATTTATTTATTAAAAGTAAAAATCTTCAAGAAAATCAAAAAATTTTCCGAAATCTCTTTCAAAAATTATTTATTTAATTGAATAATAAGAAAAAAAGTATATATATATTATAATATATATATATTACTATTAGTATAGTATATTATATATATATATATATATTATTTAATATATACTGAATATAATATATATAGGTACTGATAGGTTAGTATATGGTATATAATTATTTCTAAAAATTTCTTTCGAAATATTTATTTAATTGAATTAATAAAGTAGTGCTTTGGTTTAGAATGGGTAAAATTATTAATTAATTGAAATTATATTTAAATTTCATTCCTAATTTAAGACTTTCAGTGTTTTTGACTTACATTGTTAATTTTAGAACCCCGGCCCCGCCCGGCCCCGGCTAAGTAGAGCAGCCCGGCCTGCCCGGCCCCAGCAAAAAATCCCCGCCCCGGTCAGTCCCTAGACCGAAACCCAGGTTTAACCCTTAAAAAAATGAAGAATTCACTCTAAAAACAAAATAATTACATAACGATGATCACTATAATCAGCCTGAAACTCATTTTTCTTTAGAGCCAGACGTAAACTAATAATTTTCCGGGTCATGATGAAATATGTATCAGTACCTTTAAAGACTAAAATCAATTAAGCTTTTAGGATTGCATATTTTATTTTAAGAGCTTTCCTGACAATGAAGGTGTGTTTTATTTTGGTGTATTAATTATTTGAAATTATTTTTAAAGATTTAGAAAACTTTTTTTGTTGAACCATGAATATGTTAGTTAAAAAATGGGTACTTATGAGGACATTAGGCAGGTAGTCAATTAAAAAACAGTGCGCAAAAACCCCACAACAGCCCCCGGCCTCCCAGGTCGCCGCCTCATCACACTTGCTTTATAGACTTACTGCCTTGGGGTCAATAGAGAAGTACAACTTTGACTTTATTATTTAACTTTATAATAAAAATATTTTTTTTGTTTAACATTGAAAAAAATAATTAAAGACATAATCTTACTAAATTTTAGTCTGGTTTATTAAAAATCAACTGGATTAATAAACCGGAAATATGTAAACTCTATTCAAAGCACACGCCACACCCAGAGTGCCGCTTATCACCGGCGGGTGGGAGTCTATTGATTAAGCAATCAAAGTCATAAGGTTTAATAGACTTAATATATTGTATAAAAACAAACCATAAAAAGAAAGCTGTTCTGAAAGCTCTTTTAAAGTGTCAAAAAAATTGTTGAAAGAATTTCTTTTAATTTAAATTGGTTTTATAATTTTATTAAAAAATCAAATAATCAATAGATTCAAACTCTAATCAACTGCAGCTCCCCACCCTCTACCCA
>JABUQX010001926.1:0-12500 GCA_015478945.1 Trachelipus rathkii | reverse complement strand
CGTTAAATATACGAATCTCGCGCGAAGCAAAAGCACGAAATAACGTTACTTTTTATTTCCCGGGAGATGGTGCAAAATTAATTTTTCGTTCCCTAAGCGAGCTTTTTTTTCGAAGAAAACCAAAAAAAATAATTATTGAAAAAAAATTTATAAAGAATTGATATCCAGGTTAATTTTCTTTAGTTAGAATATTTAATTATCATCATACAAATTTTGTTTAATGTAAATATTCTTTTTTTTTAATTTAGTCTCCCACAAAAATACCTCGAGTCCCGGATCAACTCGCTTCAGAGATCACAAATAGCAAAACGGGCTCAGAGTCGTTGGCGGTGATACTAAAGGTTATGCGGGACCGTTTTTGAAAAGAACAGTTTGCTTTTCTGAGCACGCTGTCGACTGCTCCTCGCGTTGATGATCGAGTTTGGACCCGTGTGTGATCAATCTTATATTGGAGATTCTGACCCGGAGAGACATCGGCTTTCGAGCACACGGGAACTGATATCGATAGTTATAGTCAGAATGGCTTCTAAGCGTTATATGGAAGCCTGTCTAGTTGATGGCTGAATAAAATACTCTATGAATATAGAGCAAGCATGCAGGTATAGAGAGAGAGTAATATACATCGAAAGAGAGGAGTTATAGATAGTGAGCGGAGAGACACGGTATTTTAGAAGTACAATTATGGTCTATTCTTCAGGGTTGATTTGCAGATTATCTTAGAGCTTTGATAATATTGGAGCATGAGCTCACACTCTCTGGCAGTGTATTTATGAGACGCGGCGCTCACTGACAATAAGGGAAGCATAGTTATATATTTCATCGGTCTCTCCATAGTGTGCGGAGTTTAGAGAGAGGAGATGGTGAGTGTACTCGCACCACGCGCGGTGTCCGCTTTCGCGATTCCCGTAAGGCAACACTATATTAAAGTGACGTTTCGAAGGGAACCCAAAAACGACCTAACGTGATCGGGCGACACCTTTTAGGTATAAACAATCACTTCAACCCGATATAGTGACGTTTCGAAGGGGAACTGATATAAGTCGAATGTCTAAGTATAAGTCGAAGGGCTAAGTGCTAAGTCGAAGGTCTAAGAATAAGTCGAAGGTCTAAGTGCTAAGTCGAAGGTCTAAGTATAATTCGAATGTCTAAGCATAAGTCGAAGGTCTAAGTGCTAAGTCGAAGGTCTAAGTGCTAAGTCGAAGGTCTAAGTGCTAAGTCGAAGGTCTAAGTATAAGTCGAAGGCCTAAGTGCTAAAATATATAATTTCTCAAAGAAAATAAAACACAAAATTTTTTTAGGTCGAAATTATTTTTCGGAATTTGCACTAAGACCTTCGACTTATACTAGTTCCCTAAACAGCGTCACTATATGACGTCATAATCGGTTTAACAATAGTTTAAGCTTAAGAAAATGGTATTTGAAAGCGTTCAGCCGCTTTCGCGATTCCCCTGAGGCGACACTATATTATAATGACGTTTTGAAGGGAACCCAAAAACGACCTAACGTGATCTGGCAACATCTTTTAGGTATAAACTATCGCTTTAACCCGATATAGTGACGTTTCGAAGGGAATTGATATAAGTCGAAGGTCTAAGTGCTAAATCTAAAAAATCTCAAAGAAAATAATTCACAAAAAATTTTTAAGTCATAATTATTTTTCGGAATTTGCACTTAGACCTTCGACTTATACCAGTTCCCTAAGCGGCGTAACTATATGACGTCATAATCGGTTTAACGATAGTTCAAGCTCAATAGGGGGTTTTGACACAAATTTGTGCCATGTTCCCAATAGGGGTTTTGACACAAATTTGTGCCATGTTCCCAATAGGGGGTTATGACACAAGTTTGTGCCATGTTCCCAATAGGGGGTTTTGACACAAATTTGAGGGAGACTAAACTATAAGAAATAATAATATATAGAGTACACTTTAAAAATTAACTTAAAAAATCTTAAGGGTTAAAATCTCGCGCTTCGATCGAGGCACGAAATAACGTTACTTTTCACTTCTCGGGAGATGGTGCAAAATAAATTTTTCGTTTCTTAAGCGAGTTTTTTTTCGAGGGAAACAGAAAATAATAATTACGGTTTCTTAGTCTATAAAGAATTGTTATTCAGGTATCCACATATTGTAAAATTATTTTTTTTCTTTGTTCTTAATTTTTCTTAGTATTAATAATTAATTATCAACACACGAAACGACAGTCTCGCGCGCGTTTTTTTATTTTTTTTTATGTTTTCATTGGAAAACCGATGCCTACAATGCCAGTAGGAGGAAAGTAAGAAAATATCGTTTTTTTTATGAATTTATTAATGTCATAACGAAAAACATTTTTAAAAAAGGTATCTAAAATATTAAATAAAATGTATTCATATTCATTGGAGGAGTCAATAAGCGACGTCTCCCACGTAGATTCTCTCGCTGAATTCAAATATTATTTCGAAAATGGTAAGAGACGGATACTTCTATCTTTCCTATTCGGAATTAGCGAGTGTGAAAACGTAGAATGATATGTTTTCTTATCTTATCTTTTTTGTATTTTTCTTAAATAAAGTTATAAAAAAATGTAGTTTTAATTGTTTAATATCGTTTTATAATTGTTCAATTGTTCAAAAAAAGAAAAGACGCGAAAATAATAATTTCGTTCAATCGTTATCGGTTTCTACCACCGGGTGAGAGAGGCAGTCGTTAAAGGAAGATATTTTTTCCGAAAATACTCTATACGAACAAACCAGCACCCGATATTTGCGAATATCCTCTTCGATAGAATTTTCTGCGCGCTTCATTTCCTTCAACAACCGTTTCGACTTCTTCTCCGCCTCGAGAAAACTTCTTAAAGACGAATAAAAATGTTTAATTTTTTCTTCGGCTTCTCTTAGAAACACGAGTCCCTTAACGCCGCTCGCGCCGCCTTTTTTGACGCTCTTTTCTAAATTGTATTTTATACGCTCAAAATCGAAAACGTTCTCGCGCCACGAATATTGAACGTGGAAACTGGATCTATAAATTTCGTCGTTATTCTCGCAGAAGGGCTTCGTCAGCTCCGCCTCTAATCCCGCATTTTCTCGTTCGTCTACGCTTCCGATAAACATTTTGAATAAAGGGGACGAATAATTATCGGGCGAGTCCTTGTTATTCAATAGGGGATTATTCGTTCGAACTAAATAATAAATCTCCCCTCCGCGCTCTTCTTTCTCTTCCTCTTCCTCTTCCTCTTCCTCCCCCGTTGGCAGCTCCGTTTCGTAAAACGCGCCGAGAAAAGAATCATCGTCCTTTCCCGATTTTCTTCGCCGTCGCGACGACCTCTGCTGTTGCGAAGGTTCATTTTTAAAATAAATATCGTGTTCGTAAATACGCTCCTTCAAGTACGTTTTAGCCGCTAAAACTTCTGTCGCCGAATAGTTTGTATGGTCGTCGTCCTCGTCGCGATTGAAGACGCCTCGCTCGCCTAATAAAGGTAAGATTTCGGTATTTACTCTTTCAAAAACGCCGCCGCCGCTCTCGTCGTCGGTGACGCCCCTCGCGTCTAGCACGAGCGGCCTTATCCTCGCGAATGCGACTCGCGCGAAGATCATGTGGCGCTCGGCCTCTTCGCGAGATTTCTCCAAGAAATCGATATCGTTATAGGGAAACCTTACGTAATATTCGTTTAAAAGCCATTTAGCCAGGCAACAAACGAAGTGACTCTGCAGTTGAATGGTATTCAGATACTTTCGGATATCCTGAATTTTTTTCTCCGAAGCGTGTCGAACGAGTTCGTCCGTTATCACCTCGATCGCGAGTTTAAAGTACAAAAAATAAAATTTAAAGTGCAACATGGCTTCCCTCCGGTGTAAAAGTGATCGTTCTTTGAAAAGGAATCCGAGCATTTCTTCGCGCGATAAACTTTCTCTAAATTTCGACAAGACCATTCTTTTTTTCTCCAAGTGTTTCGCTTTTCTCTCGACGTCCTCGATGCAAGAATCCAATAAATTATTAAAGGAGTTTTTTGAAGAATATATTCGATATTGAAGAAACAGCGACGTGTTCCTGTGAATATTATCGTTATTACCCATCGTGTCGTCCGTTATTTTTACGTATTTTACTCAATCGACGATGATTAAAATAAATTTATGGCTGTATATTTAAGCAAAACGTATACACTCGTAGGAAAAAAGTTTTTTAATTTTGTTTTTATGTATTTTTCGCAATCAGGTTGATTAAAATAAAGGTATAACTAAAAACATTTTTTTATTTACACAAAAAGTACACACTTTTAAAAATAAAACGCGAAAATTTTTTATAATATATAATATAATATAATATAACATAATATCTTCAATTATCGAAATACAAGTTAAATATTTTTGAAATTTCGTGGTCTAAAATCTTTTGAATTTTTTTGTCGGATTTCGATGACCACCTGGTGTAAAGGTAATTCACGTAAACCTCGCCAAATATCTTATACTTAGACTTCCCAAAGTCAGCTTCCTGCATTCGCCTAAACGATGCGAGCATCTTCTGATCCCCCAAAAATTTAGCGGTGAAGCGTTCGTCTTTCGAACTTTGAGGAATAAAAGATACGTCGAGTATCAATTCGTTGGTTTCGGCGTCGAGCCGAACGTACCGTCCCAATGCCTCAATGACTAGCCGGTGCCAGGTCGGAATTTTTCCCTTCTTCATTTTTGGTTTGTAGCGAAAATTCTGGGCCTCCACGAATCTGCAAAATGCGATCTGTACGAGAAAGTCCAAAAGATCGGAGGTGAACTTATCTCCACAGCCATCGGTGACGCAAAGTTGTTCGGCGAAATACCGGTTGATCGCGAAGGGCAGGTGAGTGTTCATGAAAGGGATTTTAATCCCATTTGTCGTTCTCAGGTTGACGTTGTTATACACTTCACCCATGGCCCTTTTCACTTGCGCGAGCGTCACTTCGCTGACGACATTGTTTTCAATATCATCGACGATTTTAGATACCAAGAAACTTGCTCGTAGAGCGTTATTAGATTTGATGTTGCCACCAGCGGCAGCAGCGGCGGCGGAGGCGGCGTACGGCGATGAATATTCTATCGTCACTTCGGTGTTTTGACACATTACAGTTTCCTTCACCAAATGTCCGGCGGAGGAAGAAGAGGGGGAAGACGGGAGAGGAGAAGACGACTTTCGGAATGTGAATTAAATCTTTGATATCCCGAATCCCCTTAACCATATTTTCGTAATCGGGGTTCATTAACGACACGGAAAGGTGGTCGTAATGATGATCGCTGTTATCCGTTTCCCTTTTAACGTCTCCATCGTCTCTCGACGGCGGCGGCGATATTTCACTACCCTCAAAATTAGTTTCTTCGGATGACTGCCACTCGCCCTCTTCTTTTATTTCTACTTTTGGCTCCAACAGACAACCGTCCGATTCGTAATCGGGTTTCATTAACGACACGGAAAGGGGGTCGTAATTAGAGTTCGTCACGAGTATATCAGCGTCGCCGCGATAGTCGCAGCTATCAGTTTCCCGTTTAAAGTCTCCATCGTCTCTCGACGGCGGCGGCGATGTTTCACTACCCTCAAAATTAGTTTCTTCGGATAACTGCCACTCGCCCTCTTCTTTTATTTCTATTTTCGGCTCCAACAGACAACCGTCCGATTCGTCGTCATCCATTGGAAGTGGACCATCGGTTGATTCCTTCGTTCGCCCAGTTTCGACGGCGGCTGTGGGTGACGCATTTTCTGTCAAATCGTGTAATAGATCGTCTATGTTAAAGCTATTATCACTATTTTTAGGAGCCGACAAATTCTCTTGTGGACCCTCGACGTTTGTTCTCTCTCGAAGTAATCGCTGCTGCTGCTGCTGCTGCTGCTGCTGATGGGCGCATTTGGGAGACCTTAGGGTGTATTGTCCATCGTAAAAAAGACTACTCGATGGCGTTTGTTGTTGCTGCCACTGGGAGATGTATTCGGGAACCGCAGATGCAGTGTTTTCACCCTCGTAGCAAAAGAGACTCGGTAAAGGTTGTTTCTGCTGCTGCTGCTGCTGCTGCTGCTGGTCATCCTGTCTCCGGGTGTATTCTGGGACAAAAAATCGTGGAAGCTGCTGCTGCTGCTGCTTCTGGTCATCCTGTCTCCGGGTATATTCTGGGACAAAAAATCGTGGAAGCTGCTGGTGCTGCTGCTTCTTCTGTTGCTGAGGATGTTGGGTAATTTCTAAGAAATTCGGTTTCTCATGAGGAAACAAACGCGTTTGTCGATGATTTTGCTGAAGATATTCGAGTTTTCCTACGTCGCTCGCACCTTCTTGATAAAAAATACACGGTCGCTGCTGGGTGTATTCTGGAACAAACATACGCGATTGTAGCGGTAGCTGCTGCTGCTGCTGCTGCTGCTGCTGCTGCTGCTGCTGCTGCTGCAGATATTGAAGAAATCCGGCGTCGGACGTTTCTTCGTAAAGTTGTTGTTGCGATTGCTGCTGCTGCTGCTGCTGCTGTTTCCTAGTATATTCTTGAGTAAAACTCGCTTCCGAATTATACAACATGTGGTGTTCTTTATTCTTTAAATTTTTAAAAGAGTGAGATTTGTAGTGGAAATTTGACCTTTGCGTCAAAGATCTATTAAAACCTTCCTTTTCACCAAGATGTCCCGAACGCATTCCAAAATCTGAAAAATTGTAAATTCGTATTTTTATATTAAAATAACAGGATGATTTATTTACAGTAAAAACTGTTATTTATAAAGCGTTGATCATAAAACGAGTTGGCTAGAATTAAACTTACCGTATCTAAATACTGGGATATCCGAGCGATTCTCGACCTCTCCGTCAACCCGAACGAACTGATGACGATTCCCATTCGTCGAACTAATTCGATCATGGTAGTGATAATATTTCTTCTGTTGTTGTTGCCGCACGGGTGCTTCGTCGAACAAACTCGGGAGGAGAGCGGGGTTTTCTTTAGGCGCCAACCGCGGAAAACAATGTAAATCCTGATCGAAAAGTGTATTTTTTTCCACCTCCTTCAAATAATCGGACAAGCTTTCGTTTTCAGATAAGGGACTCGATTCCTTTCGAGATATTCTCAAATCCAATCCGGCATCTGAAATATTTAGATTATTAATATCAATGGTGAATACTTTAAATGTTTTAGCGCTAAAAGTAATATAAATTATTGTTTTTTATAATCAAAGAGTTTTTCAACGGCGTGTTTTATATATATATATATATATATATATATATATATATATATATATATATTATTTCTACTTTATATATATATATATATATATATATATATAATCCCCCTACTTTTATTAAAAAAGAAACTTACATCCTCCTATGTAATTTTTTTCATTCCACTCGATAGATCTGTCTACTACGACGTCTTTGATTTCCGTCAAACTGTTTGTTTCTAAAACCGCCGATGATGATGCTGCTGCTCTCGCTGCTCCTGATGGATCGTTCGAAATGACAGTTGGGTGGTGGCAGATATTCAGCAAGGAATCGATTTTACTTCGATCGCTAGATTCAGGAAGCCAACGACCTGCTGTGAGAAAATAAAAATGAGAAAAAATCAGTTACATTTCCTTCTAAAATAAATGATTGATGAAAATTACAATTTTTTTCAAAATATAATGGTACAGAAACGAGCGAATAATTCAATTTTTCCTACCCATTTCCTCCATAGGAAAAAGAAGAAGACGACTTTTCCTTTCCTTGTAAGGGAGCTGCGGTGCAAGATAATTTCTTTTCTTTAAGGGGAGAATGGTCTTTTCCTTTTTTTCTTTGAGAATATCGTTAAGACGGATGCTGAGAGGATTTTTCTTTTTTTCTTCGTTTTGATCGACCTTTCTTTGCTAGTTTTTTAGAATTTTTACCCGATTTTTCCGAGGTTGCGACCACATCTTCCGTAAGTTCGAGAAGATTTTTTCCTTTAGGATTTCTATTTTTGCCCATATTTTCAACACTCGAAGACGCTTCTTTGCTAGATTTAAATCTTTTCGCTTTATCGTCGTCATTCTCCTCCTTTTCGTTTTTTCTAAATTTAATTTTTATTCCGTAACTATGCTCGATATCTTCGGCGCACCAAGAATCATCGCTACTCATCGCCGCTGCCGAAGGTTTGGTTATTCTCGCGGTCACAATTTCTTCGTTGAGTTTTGAAGACATATTCTTTCAAGACGACACCCTATGATATATTACGCGAATAGAGTATTCGAACTAACAGTGAGTTTACC
Organism: Trachelipus rathkii; assembly: GCA_015478945.1. Classification (NCBI taxonomy): domain Eukaryota; kingdom Metazoa; phylum Arthropoda; class Malacostraca; order Isopoda; family Trachelipodidae; genus Trachelipus; species Trachelipus rathkii. The sequence goes on along the minus strand of JABUQX010001926.1, from coordinate 4,302 downwards.
TCTCTGTCTCACACTTCGAAGAAATTGAATGAATTTTCAGTCGCCATGGCTTATATATATATTCCCAGCCGTGGGTGCTATCCCGCCCACTTTGCTGAGTTCGCAAAGCCACTTCGAGCACGATTGGTTCCCCGCATTGGAGCTCCAACCCAGTTTTGTTAACCCCTGTACTATTCCCCCCATCGGAATCGTCGTTTACGTGGCTGTCTGCACTCGAATAACCGCTATTGGTTAAAGAAATAATGTTCTGACTGCTACCCCACAAACCCCTCGCGTATTGCTAATGTTGCAAATATGTTTCGAATTTTATTGGCTCGGATACGTTAGAGCGTCCGCCTTACACAACGCCTCGTTTCATCAAATCCGGCTCACCGACCCCAGCGGGACTGCGCGAAACCCTAAAAAATATAATCAGCCGGCCCTCAGCGCGTCATACCGTTGACTCACGAACGCCACCCGGAAAAACGAACGAACGAACAAACGAACGACGCTATCGTTAAACCTCATATAGTGACATTTTAGCGGGAAGTAATAGAACTCGAAGGTCTAAATCCAAAATCTTGAAAAATATTTAACTTTGAAAAAAATATATTATTTTTTTTTTATAAAAACAACTTTTGACCCGATAGGTTTCTTACGTTTGTTGCAAACTAACAAAAGGAAGTATAATAATAATAAGTTAATAAAAAGCAAACACCATTTTTTCTAACAATTTTATTCAAATGAAAAACTCAAAACAACGATAAATACGTAAAGTTAGTCGGGTTTACATAAAGACAATGTTTCTACCCCGCGCCTCTTAGCAAAATTTATCGAGCGGACTTTAATTCTTCGAGCGACGATTTCAACATTTTTAGTTTTCCTTCTAATTTTCACTTTTCTTTTAATTTTTTTCAATTAGTCCTTTACTTTTTCATTTGGTTTAGACAGTAGCTATAAACTGTTCATACTTTCTGTTTATCAGATCAAAGTTTCTTTCTTTTCTTTTCTTTCCTTTTTAAACTCGAGTAAAGCTTGCTCTCCTCCCGCAGTTTCGGCGTGCTGGAACTTATCAGTTCGTTTTTGCATTGGAGGCGGGTTGAGTTCGTTCCTGAATTTTAAAGCAGTAGAACGTTCGTCGATTCTTTAAGCGCCATTCTAATAATTACTCTAATTACGACCTGCCTTGTTTCTTGAGAATCCGAATGAATTTGAAGCACCTTCCGAATGTTCCAGTGAATCCCGCCGCTCAATCGACTTTTCATAGTTTTCGGGATCCATCGGAACAGAGATTACGACTAAGGCGAAATTAATTGAAACGCCGCCGTCATAAGCATGTGGAAGTAAGAATAGATGTTTCTGAAAAGAAATTCTGGAGATGAGGACGGGAAAGATTCAATATTATTATCGCGTCTTTAAGGGCTTGCTTGCTCAAGTGCAAATATATCCGAATAAAAAAATGGTTTTTATCACAAATAATATTATTTATCTTACCATTTTGTTTTTAACATTAAAAAATATATGAATTATTCACCGAATAAATCAAATTGATTACAAATCTTTTCGGCCCGTTCAGTTTTTTTACTTCTTACGATTCACGCGAATCGACGATCTTCTCATCGTGTGATAGAAAATTTTATTTTGCCGATCAAATTATCTTAGGCGCAAGCGTCCCCATTCCGAGGTTCGTTTACAGAGCCTCGAGGCAATACTCCGATTTCGCCCTGTCTCATTCCCATAGCTCAATTTTAGTTTTCCTTAATCGTCGCCCAACTTCTCCGTTTCACTTAACACGATCGCGTTCGAAGGATTTCTTCGTTCAAAGAATGAGCAAATAATTTTGCCGTTTCTTCACGATACCGTCTAAGATTTAAGTAATACTTTCGAGCGAAGGCTCGGGGATCTTCCGACTTAATCGCGCGGACCGAAGATCCTCTTGTTCCATGGTGTCAAACGTCGTTTTCGTTTTTTGCCTGGTCTGTATAAGTTCAATCCACCTTTTCTCTTCAGCGGTGTTGTCGCCAGTGTTTCGGGCCTTAGTTTCCGGCAGTTTCGGCTTTGAACCGGGTTTTCCTTTGCGTCTTTGATCAATTTGGATTCTCTCGCGGCGTCGCACGGCGACCTTCGTCGAGCGCTTCGTGTTTTTTATTTTATCTCGTCCTTTTCCACCTCGCACCTTTCGCAGCTTCCTACCGTAATTTCGCCTAGATCGATAAAACTGACGAAAGACCGTAATCCTCTGAGCTGCTCGATTCATTTACTTCTCTCCTGATCACAATTTCGAAAAAAAAACTTGTTTAAAGAACTGTTTTCCTTTTCTCCTCTGTTTTATGGTTGGCCTATTGACGGTTAATGCATTATGACCAGTAGTCTCCCGAAGTGAGCTTCTACATATTGCCTGATCCCTCGTTGACTTATCTCTAAAACGTTTCTACCGCCATATTTGCGATAAATCTTTCCGACCGTCGATCTTTCTGAGACATCGGTCTGACCCCGCAGCACATTTGTCTTGACCGCATCTCGATAGCTTTCGGATTTACATGACTTATGTAGTCAGAGGGGTGGAGCATCCTATCTCGTTCGCGGCTACTGCTAATATCCGGTCCTGCGACGACTGGCTGTCTTCTCATCGTCGTATACTCGGTCTTTCAAAAAAGCTGTTTCTTGATTTGTTTAATGTAATTGTACAGGATCACCCTGCTGAATTTTAATATCGTTTCTTCTCGCATCCTGTTTCGCAGCATACGTCGGCTTCCATCCTCCCACACGTTTTCTATGAGTAGAGAACCCCCCAATTGTTCAGCCTCGTCATTTTTCGATCGCCGTTCTCTATTTTTTTTAGCGTCATAGCGATCAAGGATGGAATTGACAGTGATAATAGTAATAAACGGCAATATCTGGTCGCATTTTAAAATAATAAAGAAATATTTATTTATTATATTAGAAATAATATTTTTTAAGCGCCTGGTACAATAATAAATGGTTCTTCTTACTCACCGGCTGGTCATCCTCCACCTACTCACTAACGAGAACTGTCCTTCTCCGCCATATAACAAATAGAATAAATACGCGTTTCTTCATCGTCTTCGTAATATTTATCTCGCTTCTATCGTCGAAAACTTACTCCCTGTACTCCACCGCGATAACAAGCGATAAAATCGGTGAGGCTCAGTATTATCCTGTGAAACTTCGATAATTGTGTTTGCTCAAATCCCATGGATATGGATCCACCTCGATAAAAACGTCGACCGAAGAAAATTCCAAGCTACGACGAAGACGATGACGACGCCTACTACGATAACGGATTCGGCGTTACTAACTCGTCAATATGCCTTAATCGCGAGAAAACAAAAGAAACTGCTGATATAACCCCTTCGCTCTCTCAAATTTAACAACGTCTGTTGAAAGCAAGCGCTTCTGCGTGCAGTGTCGAAGTGGTTTGCGCCACTCCCGTACTGTCGTTAATACGTATGTATAGGGAGAGGGAATATTTTGGTCGACGTCAAATATTAAGACCACAGCTATTAGTGGGTTCGACTCAGTTGTCTTAGCCTAACTAGTGACTTTAAGATTCAGTTAGTCTCGCACTCCATCCTCTGCTCTTCTATACTCGATTGCGGGAAGAAGTTAGCAGCACGCTCCTCATGCTACTATTACTTTATCGTAAGGAATTATATTCTCAAAAAAAATAAGTCGCGAACGTCGAGGAAGAGGGAGGCGCGATTAATAAAGTCGAGGAGGGAATTAGTTCGAAAGAATTATAAAAAGGGGCGAAAGTCTCATTCTGGTTAAGAGATATTTTCATCTCCAAAAATATGTATAAATAAGTTCCTTTTTTATATAAATAAATTTATTAATCTATAAATTATTAAAAAATTATTAAAGATTTATCTATATACAAATTTTATCTATATACGAATTTTATTCATTGAAATAATTTTATTAGTATGTTGAACTGATCGATGATGATAAATTTAAGATGAGGGAGGAATCTCCTTTCTTAATCGACGCAGTCGTAGCCCTAGCTTCTCAAACTAAACTATTATTATAATAATATTTACAGATAAAACCGGTCCACAAATCTTTAAGATGGAAAGATCATTATCTTCGTCGTCGACTTTATATATGTCGGATAGCGGTTCCTCAGACTCTTCTGAGCACCCTTTATCACCGTCAGAACTCTCTTCTTCTTCTTCTTCTTCTTCTTCACATTCGTATTCTAACGTATTCCGTTATGAATATGGCGACGACGACGATTGGGACCCAGAAGTGGATTATTCTAGCGTGCCGGCGAAACTTTCGATACATCTACGGGAATACGGT
>JABUQX010001925.1:0-19671 GCA_015478945.1 Trachelipus rathkii | reverse complement strand
CCGTGCACCATTAAAATCAAAAGCATAACTCTATACTATACCTACCTATATATATATATATTATATAATATATAATATCATATTTTACTATTATTTATATATATATACTATAAATATTATATATAATATACGTATAGGCATACTATACTATAATACATAGTATACCTACCTGAGATATATTATATATATATATAGTATATATATAATATAACTATATATAATACTATATATATAATGTATATTACTATTACTATAGTCACTATATAGGATAGCTCATATAATAATCCTACATTATGTGAGGGTACCTCCTAAGGTACATTACTAAAGCCCCTCCGATAGCTATATTACTATTGGAGGTAGTACATAACCCCCTATATATTCCACATAATATATAGTATATACTATCCTATATAAAACCTGTACTCACTATAATACTTAAACGCCCTTACTACGCGATACTCCCACAACTACCATCTACATGTAACTCAACACAGACCCCGGAAACCCCGGATGACAAGTCAATCGGTCCATACCTTACCTATCGCCCATACGTCCATCATCCGCGATGCAATATATATATAATATATATCATATATATAATACTATCTATATATATATATAGGATTATATAAATATATAGCTACTATATATATAATATATATATATATATATAATAATATATTATAATACACTCTAATAATATATATATATATATATATATATATATACTTATATATAATATATATATATATATATATATATATATATATATATACGATATATATATATATATTATAGTAATATATATATATATATATATATATAATATATCATATATATATATACAGCGTACCACTGTCCATTGTGAAAATAATTATGAAAAATTTCATTTGATGTTTTTGCTTGTGGATCCTCTGACATGTTGGGTATCTACTACAGGCTGATATTTGCATGGCACTATTAAACCTACTATTTTGCGAAGCATTGAAACAACTAAATATGTCTGAAATATAATGGTGACAGCTATATATATGATTAGTATATATATATATATATATCTATATATAAATACTTATATATAATATAACTATATATATATATATATATATATATATATTATATAATATATATGAATTTATGAAGCAACGGTTGACTCGGTTAATATTAGGTTAGGTTAGGTTATCTAAGTTGGTTTCCCAAAAATTTAATGTATTTACCCTAAATTTATTAACCAATATACGATACAATTAATTATCTGATTTTTGTTAACTTGTATTGCCATTTTTTCCTAATATAATTAGTATATATATAGTACTTATATATATATATATATTAGTATAACTATATATAAACGTATATATATATTATATATATATATATTTATATATATATCTATATATACCATACTAGAGGTAGTATTATACTCATTAGAACTATATATACACAGTATACTATATATAATATATATATTATATATCTACAATATACTGAAGATAATTATTATACTATATTATTGATAATCTCCGAATTAATTCTATACATTGTGATCGGCCCCCAGTTGAGAAGATCTCCAATGGAATATTTTCCAATCAAATATTAAAATTCTATTTTTATTTCTTATATTAATTTCTAGTTGTAGTTGATTTGCAATAACAAGTAAAAAAACTAGCTTAACCTTTTACCAATTAGTTGGTTTATTATTTTTTCATATATTATGGCTAGGATAAGTAGGTTGTATCCAATCTTTTTTTTGTCTCCTGAAGGAGGTAAAAGTCCAGAGACTTCATCATCTTTCAAAATAGGTTAAAGGTAATTCCAATTGCTTATACCTACTTCTTAACCATTAATAAATAATATTTAACAGTATACAAGTCAATGGCAGAGTGAACCAACAATCACGAGGAGTGAGTGTATGGATCTAGGAATTGTATCAGTGGAGGTATTTTAAAGGACTTGAGCATAGTGTTTTTAAGTTTGAAGGTCTAAATCTTTAGCTGGAAAAGCGAAAGGTTGTAAGCTAAGTGGAGAGAAGTTTACATTAAGACAAGTTTTACATTCTGGTGTGCTCGGCGCGCGGGTAGGTGGGAAGATAAAACTGCAATCGTATGAGAGATTGAGACGCGAGCGCCCTCCTCACATGAGAGTGCGGCAAGTCAACCTCCATTGGCAAGCGAAGCATAGATGGGAGGGATAGGAGAGTGGGTTATTATATATATATGTATAGTTATATATATAGCATTATATATATATATTATAGGAGAGAGAGGTAGAGAGTATATAGATATAGACATTTATAGTGTTGACTCCCGTAAAAATTAGGTTAGGTTAATTTAGGTTAAGTCTGGTTAGGTTAGCGTTAGTATACGGTTAGGTTAAGTGTAGGTTAGTTAGGATTAGGTTACCCAAAATTTAATGTATACCCTAAAATTATTAAAGATACACGATACACTTAATATTGATTTCGCTCCTGGGATCGCCTCCAACCACTGATAATAGCCAGTACGTTTATTATGTAAGTATATATATTAAGTATATATATATATATATTACCATTATATAATCAACTTATATATATAATATATATATTATCGTATATATATATACGTATATTATATATTGTAACTATACTATATATATATATACTATACGTATATATATATATACTTACTATATATCATATATATTTATATCATAAATATCATATATAACTACATAATATATATAAGGGTTATATACTTTTTGTACCATTATATTAATTATTTATAAAATGTTTTTATATTTTATTGCGGTAATGTTACCCAGAGGGGTTGTCAACCCGCCAATTCTTTATGAAAATCACAACGATGGTACTTTAACAAAACAATAATCACATAAAGAAGTAATAAAAAAAAAAACTGCAAAGGTCTCTTTAGGAGAAAAAGTTACAGCCTCTCAAAGTTGTTTAAAAATCCCCATATTTTTTCTTAAAAGAAAACAAAAAATTTATTTTTTTTAACAATATACCAGGATTATAGCCCTATAGCCTATAATACTCTAAAAAAAAATACTAATGAAGAATAGTGAAAATGGACGAAAATGCTCGCGCCAGTCTCTTAGGAACAAAAGCTTACAGCCGTCTCTCAAGAGCTTTAAAAATTTCCATAGATTTTTTATAAAAAAGATAGTGGGCGTCGGGGGGGGGTGGGCTGCTCATTTTAGGGCCATTCCTAGTTCAGGTCTATGATAGATTTGTTAATTTCTACATAGATTTTCTCTGTGTACCTATACCTAACACTCGAAATTGAAACTGTATTCATACCTGACTTAGAGGTCCTGAAATTCGAGTAGACCTACAAGCTTGAACTGATCAATATGTGGAAAGTCTATGGAGTAGGCTTTAACAACTGTGAGAGGCTTAAACTTTTTCTCTTAAAGAGACTGCCAAGTTTCTTTTTTTTTCACTATTCTTTATTATTATGTTTTTATAATAACCGTAAATCTTTTTTTATAAAAAATTTAGCGGTGAAGCCCCTCTGCGCTACTCTTTTACCATTATTTTTTAGAGTATATCCTGTGATTTTTATTAAAAAATCAGGGGTGAAGGACCCCTCTGCAAGTTATTCCCCGTATCAAGTTCCACAATAGCCCTTTTAACAAACACAGTCTTTTTAAAATAATAATAAAATATAAGTTCTGGAAAAGGAAATTAAATAAATTGCATGTTACATTCTGATTAATTTAACCAAGACACATCACACATACATTATGCTAAGGCTATCAGCTACTCCTCATCAGTTGAAGGAGCGGCACTCGTAAATTAACTTGCCAAAGTTAGGCGCCTTTAATTCTGCAAACCCTGTAGTGGCCACCGATATATAGCTCTATTTAGGGTTGGTCATCCGGCAAAGATTTCGATAGCTATTCACAATTTTTTAAATAACTCTATTGTAATATCTTTAAATATTTTAAAAAGGAATTAATTTGAGACAAAATAAATGTTGATACACTAGACAAGCACTAATATTTTAGAAACCCTTAACAAGATAACACAAAATAAAACCCAAACTTGTATCACCGAAACAATAACATTAATTTTTATTGAGAATTCAAACGGGCCTACCGCGTAGTGAAACTTATTTATATAATTTTCTTTCGGAATATAGTCAAACAGGAAAAAAATAGAATACCACATATAAATATTTGGCACAATCTTATTATTTATAAAGTCATTACTCAAAAATCTTCCTTATCTATTGTAAAAAAAAAAAAAGATTAAAATTATTTCCTGCCTGCTCCCTTGAGATCAATTGGTTTGTTTACATTGTTTTTCGTTAGCATTTGCCTAAAATTCGGTAAGCACCGGAAAGGCATCCTAACAGAATTTAGGAAATTACTAACGTTTTCGTTTAGCATTCTAACCAAACATTTGGGCTAAAACTTGAAATAAAACGAACGACTTTTAGGGCATCTACTAAATTTCGTTAGCGAAAAGTGCAAACAGAACGAAGACGCCTTTATATCAAACCAAATTCATTTTGCTCTGACGCTGTAATCGCTTCAATTTCCTAAAGTATTATAAATAAAAAGATTTATTAATAAATGAAGCATGCCTTTGTAAATATATTAAAACAAAAAACCGGTTTTAAAATACAGTATAATTCTTATTATATTAAGAATATTCCTTAAAATTAAAGTAAATTTACAAATTTTTAAAGCGGGTAACTTAAAAGAACAGGTAAGTGCGGAGCTGTAAAAAATAATTATAAAATTCATGTTTTTAATAAGAAAATAAAGACGATTTAAAAAAAAAAACAAATAACGGTTTTTAAAAAATATATTTTAATGAAAACGGGTCTTTTACAAAATTAACATTAGAGAACGTATTCAGAAAATACCAAGTTCGGTTTTAGAATCAAAACAGGTACCGCCGATATTATCTTTCTTATGATTTTTACCTCTTTTTTTTTTCACCCATAATATATATATCATCTAATATACATACTATATATATATATAGAGTGACTATTAGGCATCAATTATATAACTGATCAGTAACTCACAGCATATATATATATATACCGTATACATATTAATTATATAGTATTATATAGCAAAAGTCCAGTTTCTGTTCAGTTAGAAACAGTAGAAAATTCTGCGGGATCGACTCGCACTTTTTCAGCCATAACCAGTTGTTTGAGCCTATATATAATAATATCATAATCATAATTTATATATAAATATATATATAGTATAAATATAATTATATATATACACATATATCACACCTGCAACAAAACATACATAATAACCTATATACTCATTCTATCAGCCGTACCTAGAATCATATTATCATATATATATAATTATTATATATATCCATATTTATTTAAAACTAACGAACACCCTAGAGTAGACCGCATAGATAACAGTTGTCAGAGTCACTCGGGCTCTTACTGGAAATATATAGTCTTTAGAGGACTACGAAAAAGGCGCGAGTCGATTTCCACAGAATGCTAAAGCGTGTTCGTTTTTGGCCATTTTGTGCTAAAAAAATGCTCAAGTTTCGCGTTCGTTTTCCTTCAACCTTAGCGACAAAATCGGTTAAAAAAAATGCTCACCCAAACGTAAGAAATCGTCCCTTAATTCTGTGTAATATGGAATAATTTTTTTTATAAAATAGCAACCTTACAGAATTAAAAAAATTCCTTACGTTTGATGAGAATTTATTATACAATTTTTGCGATGGCTTAAAGTGACGAGAAAACCGAACGATAAGACTTAAAGCAATTTTTTAGCACAAATGCAAAAACGAACACGGCTTAATTTTCTCCTGAACACAACCTGGACTTTGCCAATTCACCTATTTAACGACCAAAAATAGTCTAAGCTTATATTTAAATAAGTTAGAAATATTAAAATCGGTTATAAATTGTGAGTTTTATAAAGAAAGCATATAATAAAAAAAATAAATAAAATTTTAGTTAAAATTAAATCTAAAAGAAATGCTTTACCATAAAGAACTAACTAAACTAAACAAATTTAGAAAAATTATTTACGTTTTTATTTGCAACATTATAACGACTAAAAATAAAATATAAATCAAAGCAATCTGTGTAATCTATATATAGTCTACCTTGAGTTTGCTTTTTCAAAGATTTTTGCCTCTTTGATAGTTCTTGTAGACCTAGATAACTCAGTCTGAGGCTTTAGCTAGTTAGAACTTACGTAAACTTATGTAAAATAGAGATAGGTTGATAGTTGAAATTAGTTGAAAGAAAGATAATTACCTCCTATTCTTCCTTATATTTTTGGTTTATATTTGATTCAACACGAGCATACGCTAAGAATGTTTTTTTTGGTAAGACGAACCTTTTTCTGAATTTTTAGTGAAATTATGCGATAATTACATCCTAATAGAGACAAAAATACAAATTCGCAAAAACTAAAAAAGAAGATACCTTATATGAAAATATATATAGCTAATAGTTTTTATATCCTAAAATAAACACAAAATAGTGATATTATATCATATGATAATATATATATATATATATATAATATATATATTATACTATCATATACTACTATATATATATCTATTATATATACTATATATATATAATGTACATATATATAATATATATATATTATATCTAATATATATATATTATATATAATATATATATATACTATACTATATATATATATATATATATATATAATATATATACTATATATAGTATATATATATATATATCATGATATATATATATATATATATTCATATGTGTGTGTGTGTGTGTGTGTGTGTGTGTGATGTGTGTGTAGTGTGTGTGTGTGGAAGTATATAAAAGTTTTATAACATGAAACTTTAGGTTTGTAACACTTTATTGTAAATTTGGATAGAAGATTACTTTGCAATTAAATAATAAAATATTAACTGTATGATTACAAACTAAAAGTGAAAGCCCTCGTGGTGTATATACATGGGTGTAGGCAGGGGGGGCACTTGCCCCCCCCTAAATCTTGGCGAAATAAAATATGAACCTTATGTTTGCCAGACGGGACGTTTTTAAGTGTTTAGTTTAGTAGAACAGCTCGAAAAAAAAACCAATCCGACATCGATAGATAATGAAGTAGGACATACTAATTTACTAACGCATTATATTATGTTTTTATTACGTTTATAATGTGTTTTCGCTTTTCATATTGACTTAAGTCAACTAACTTTGTTTGCTTTATACAGCTGATTCTTTCTACATTATTCTTGCGCTAGAACTCTTCCAGTAGGCTCGATAGCATTGCGGCTGCCAAGCTGTAATCAATCTCGGAAAGGCCGTACCTTGATATCAGCAGCAGGACAACACATAAAAAAACAATCTGCAGAAAATAAAAGAAATATTACAGCCATTTTTGAAGACCATAATTATATATATTATAATAAATATATATAATATATATATATAATATATATATATATATATATATATATAATATATATATGTATTATATATATTATTATATGATATAGTATATATATATATATATATAGATATATAGTATAATATATATATTATTATATTCACTCAACCTTTGCCCCCCCTAAATGAAATCCTGCCTACGCCCATGTAAATATATATATAATATAATACCTTACTATATATATATATTATATACTACATTATCTACTATAATTTATATACTATATATAACTACTATATATATACTATAATATATATATAAATAACCATATATATATTATAATTATATTATACTATATATAATATATATATATATATATAACATATATATAGTTATATATATATAGTATATATCGATATATATATATATATATATACATATTATATATATATATAGGGTATATATATTATATATTATATATACATATATATATTATACTATATATATTATATCATTATATATACTATATATATATATGTATATATATAATATATATATATATATACTTATATATATATATAATATATATATATGACATATATATATATATAGGCGTAGCCAGGAATTTTTTCGGGGGGGCTGCGACTTCGCAAGTGGTTAAATTTTACCGGAAACGTTAAATTATATATATATATATATATATATTATATATATACTATATATAATATATATATCTTATATATATAGTGATATGGGGGGGTCTTTCTATGTATATAGCTATATCATATATTATAAAATTTATATTATGGATAGGTATATATATACATTACTATAATTAAGTTATGTTATCAGTATGGTATATATACTATATATATAACTATAACCTACGATGAAGATGTTAAAATTTCTTTAAATTGGGTATAATACTACTTTAAAGTATTAGTAATATAGTAAGTATACTACTATATTAATAATATTATATATATATACTATCTATATATTAATATTTGTATAATTTTTTATTTTATTATAATTATATTATTAGGTATACGATAGTTATATTTTATGCCTATATATAGCTATATAATATATAATTCTTCATAAGAACTTTAGCATCGGTTTTTATAAGGTGCTCGAACGTTTCAGTTTCACTTGCTTGTCTTGACTGAAGTGATGTTTCAAAATATGTTTCATTTGCTGATCTTCTAGTGTGTGCTGAGATCTCCGATGATTTGACACTAAAGGCAAGGACCTTGTAATTCGCGATCCTCTCCAACACTTCCGTAAATAAATACGTTTCAGACGCCTTAATGTCGAAAAGGTTCTGTTCTACTGTTGGCGCGTGATAGTACACGGCAATATACTGCTAAGAAGTCATGAGGAGTAGCAAATGTTAGGAAAAACCTCCTCTTTCAACGCCCTTAGCCAAAGCACTGATCGCCAGTTTTTGGGTATTTTCATTTTCTAGCAGCCATTTAAGCTGCCAGAGACACCACTCTCCTTTTTAGTGTATCCTCGTGAGGGTCTGGAACGTCGTCTTTATAAAAGAGGATGCTTCTTTTCAATATGCTTATAAGGGTAATTTGCACTTTCTGGTAAAATATACTGAAGTGAAATGATAGTGGTTTCATGCGAGAGAAAACGATCAGTCAACGAAAAAAATCAGATCATCAATAAACGGAATAAAAACTGAAGAGGTAATATGGATTCAGGATCTGATCTGATGTAGGCACATTACAAAAATGTTTCTGTATGTAATTTGGAATGTTTATTTCTAATACCTAAGCTGTCGCATAATTTAGCTTGTGGGAATATGGTTTTAAACTCTGTGTCTGTATTTTTGGTCTATCTTTTTCGAGAAGTTGAAGTAATGTCTTTCACTAAGTTTATTGCCCAGAAATGTCCAAATGGACACTCTGTAACTGTTTTTGACCAAGGTGTAGGCTATTTCAAGAAATTTACTGTGAAGAATTAAATGTTATTATAAAAATTCAAATTACTGATTGAATTTAACAACGAAGTAGCTATCTGTGATAATTCACCAGGGTATTCTTTTATTTCTTCTATGACGCAAGTATTGGCTCAAGAGAGAGTCTCTTTAAAAAGGAAACCGCTTAATGCCGTTCACACCATCTGGGTCTCGCACATCTTCTTGATCCTCTTGTTATTTTGGTTCTAGAAAGCTCTTTTATTTTATCTTCCAGAAGTTTTTGTGCGCTGTCAGACTCGCATCGGAAAAAAAAGTGGCATATTCAGAGATAAATCCTAACGTCGTTTCGAAATTGCCTGAATTTTTAGAAGAGTCTGAGAAGAATAGATTTAACAATGTGCTACACAATCTGTGTATAGAGCTTTAGGATACTCATTCCAACCAAATAACAGATTGCACTCCTTCGGAATTCGCCTCTCAGGAAGCAGGCTCCATCATATACTTGCTGTATTCAATTTTCGAGTCTTAAACCAAGATTAGCCGAGTCTTTCCAAAATTACACCGGCCATGGCTATTCACACTAGGATATCAATACCGAGAACTGAAATTCCCTCTTCCGTAAAAGGAGTATCACCCTCCACAGCCACCAATCGCGTACCTTGACACAAAGTGAAAACTGTCCTGTTTGGGAAATATCCGTTGTTCATCAGCTAATGGCCTGAAAAAAAATTTCGGTTTTATTAACTTTCTTCCACTATGGGGGGGGGCTGGTGGTTAATTGATAAGCTGACAAAATGATTCATGATTCCATTTCTTGCTTTACATCGACTGCTACTACATTGAATTTTTTTGGACGATAGAAGTAAGTGCGTATCTCAAAACTGCCTGGTACAGCCTCCATTTGCCTGCGAAACCTAAAGGAAGCTTCTAAAATGTTCTGGTCATTTCTAGCTGGAGTTGATAGATTCAATACGGTCCAAGAGTTCCTTGAGCCCCTTAATGCAAGAACTTACTTGTCAGATACTCCTATTAGATTGAGCCATGAACAAGTTTTTCTTCTATTTTCTTCCATTTCCTGACCTATACAATGTCAAGCCTGTTTGTACATTGCCTTTAATTATTTTTAAATAAGAGCTTTAGTAGAACTTATATCAAAGTCAAATAATACCACATCCAGGTAGTACTTACACATCTGTATACCCAAATATATATATACCGTTATAATATACTATATATATATATATACATATATATTATATATATATATATATATAATATATATATATAAATGATATATATATATATATATATATATATAATATAATATATATAATATACTATATATAGTATAGTATAATAATAACAATAATAACTAATATATATATATAGCTTATATATAGTATAGCTATTATAGTTATTATATATATATATATTATATTATATATATTTATATATATATATATATATTTATTTTATATTATAAATATATCTAAAAATATATTATATATAAATTTATTATAATCTATATACTATATATATATATCATATATATATATATATATATATTATATATATATAACTATACTATATATATATTTATATATATATATTATATATTTAATATTATATAATATATATATATATATATATATATATATATATATATATATATATATATATATTATATATATATTATATATATATATATATATTTTTTTTTTTTTTTTTTTTTTTTTTCACTGTGCAAAATTTCGCTGGGGGGCTGCAGCCCCCTCAGCCCCCCCACTGGCTAGGCATACTGATATTTATTTCAAATATTGATTACATAGTCTACAGGTCCTATCCATAATACAATAAAAATTATATATATACTGTCGACATACTATTATAATGACTGAATGATATTATATATAATTCACTATATATATATTATACTAATAATATATATAGCTATATTATATATACACAAATAATATATATACTATATATACATATAGATATATATACTATATAGTATAGTAGTATATATATAACTAGTATATGTATGTATATTCATGGACACTAACTTTCACGTGTTGATATTGTATTTGGAAATAAAACTTATTGTTTTTAATATAAAATTAATATTGATCAAGTTTAATTTATTTTATTCAATTTATTATAAAATAACATTAATAATAATTAAAATTCATAAAAAATAAGGATAATAAATAATAAAAAACGACTCAAAAGTATATCTTTTGATCCCATTTCACTTTCTTTTTTATTTGCTTGTAAGTAAGGGAATCGCCCTGAGTAAAAACTGGGCTGATGAGATTGCAAAATGATGTAAGACATGACTTCGAGCAGCTCACCAGACTTAAAATAACATCCATGGAGCAAAGACTATGTTCCTTGCTCTGTCTAAAAAATTTGGGCATAAAAAGATAAACATTGAATATTTAGAATCACCAACAAAAAGTGATCACTTGTAACAAACAAATAAATAATAAAATATTAAAAAATATTTATTTCTTTTGAGATAAAAACAAGTTAGGCATTATTCATAATTAAAGGATATATCTGGTATTAATATATCGAAGTAATTGGTAAATATATATATAAATATATATTATATATATATATATATAATTAATAACTATAATATTAAATATTAAAATAGATAATAATATAAATATAATAATTAATATTAATTTAAATAGAAATTATATATATGTTATTTATATTATAAGATAATTAATAAATATATAACTAGTATCTTACAATACACAAGTATTTAAATATATATGTATAATATATTAAATATATAAAATATAAATATATATATATATATAAATATATATATACATAATAATATTAAATAATAATAATATAAATATAACAATAATCAATGTTTTATTCAATATCAGCCTTATCTTTAAAATTTATTACAGAACACTTATTTTAAACTTAATAATATATAATATATATATATTATAAATTAAGTATAATAATAAATAATATATAATATAATAATATAAGATATAAACTATAAATAAATTATTATTAATATATATTATTAATAATATTAATTAATAATAATAGATAATACGATATTAATAATTAATTTAAATAAATATATTAAATATATATAAATATATAAATTATTTTAACATTTTGCGCATAGAACATCATTAGGTATAAAGTTGAACTATGTAGCATTACTCTATATATAGTTCTATCTCAAATCCTTACTACTAATCCGTTGAATAAATTACGGTATATAATCTTACATCGAGATGTACATACCACCCCATCTTTTTAGCAAGCTAATTACATATTCAGCTTCTAAGAAGATGCAATGATTTCTCATTACATAGTCCAATAAGAAGAAATATAAAGTATCAAACTTTAGTCGTCAGAACTGCTAATATACTTACTATTTAAATAATTATTATATCATAGGTTCACTACTCCATATAGTCATAAGTTGAAAGGAAATACATAATCGCAAATTATAATATAAATAATTAGTATATTAGCACAATGAGTAGTATTCGCGGGCAAGATCATATTTAATATGCTCTGATTTGAATGTTTAACAAGGTGTGAATGCATTCAAAGAACAGTTAATATTAATAACCCATACTCGATAGTTTACAAATGAATTGGATTGAATTAATAGTGACAGTATTTACATATAGACAGCATATGCTTGAAACACTAGCTACAATAATAGTACATATATATAGAAATAGCAAACAGCTTAATCTACTAGATTACCGATACTATATATATATATATAATATATATATATATATATTAATATATATATTATATACTTACCCTATTAGCCTGACCGCACCATTATTCTTAATAATTGGAAATTTTAATATTTCCCTACATCTAGAAAGAAACGCACACACTAACTAGGATTCGAATTGGGTACATTATCCGGTTATCCGGCGATAACAATGATATTGGCGGTACCGGATGTAAAGAAACTGGCCGGATACGCCGAATAGTTGTTCACGATATCCCGGACCATAACTACTTAATATAGCTATTAATATTATATATTATATTCTCTTTAAACCTATTAATATATAGTATGATGTATATAATATAGTATATTACTATATTATATAGTCTATTATAGATCTCTGATCGAATTAAAATAATGACAAAAATAACCTCACAAATAATAATATATATAAAAAATTTATAATCATAACATAATAATAATAAAGGTGATTATATAAGTATTAACATATATATATATATATATTATATATAATATATAATATATCATTATATTATAATACATATATATATATTATATATTATATATATAATATCTAATATATATAATATCTATGATAATATAGTGTGTCCATGCGTGCGTGCGCTCGCCCGCGGGTGTGTGTGCAAATAACTTTTATTTAAATTTAATTCAAATGGTAAGTAATTCTAGAAATTTGTTCGTATAAAACTAGAAATGACATTTTTATGATGTTTTTGCCATGCGCCAGGCTCTAAATGTCGAGTTAAGGAAGAACCTATCTCCGTGGGCAAAAATATTTTCTTTTCAGTTGACATTTTTTCCCGCGAGGGGTCCATAGCTCGATTCACTCTCTTTTTCTGGAGGGGTTACCTCTGATTTTCGGGAAGTAGATTTTAGAAGTAGCATTGTCAATAGGTCCAAAAACTGTTAATTCTTTGTTATACCCCGATATCCCGGACACAAAACAGGTGGCTTTGTTGTTCAGGGGGAGATCAGCAACGTCCAACAGAGTGGTCATAGAAGAGAGCTTTTGAATGGCAGTTAGTAATTCCTTAATGATTAGTTGGCTCCCGCCATACCTGTTTTGAAACATAATCTTACCGAATTGAGCTTTCTTTACTTATCGAACTCAGGACAGTTAACACAATCAATTCTAAGACTGAAGACTCTTGGAAAGGATTGATGAGTTTCTTTTCTCTGTCAACTTTTCGGTCTGTTGGGTACGAAAAATATTATAGTAAGGAAACGACGAGAGCAAAGAATAGTTATTATTGGTTATTGATTATTATTATTATGAGATATAATTATTAATAGTATATATTATTTTATTATTATTATGTATTTTATTACCGACCGGTATTATATAAATATTGTGTACCTACTAAATGTCGACATTTTTCAGCAGTACAGGCGTGTATATTCGTATATAAACAAAACTTGCATTGTCGTCTATGAGATGCTATTCTTTAATTTTTATAACAACTCTAAATCATCCTTAAAAACAAAAGAAACTTGAGTTTGTATATTGTTTTTGGTTGCGTCATACTACCTACAATAAACGATATTCCCAAATGTCGGTCACGTGGGCAGGTGAATTGGCACCTCGTATACCAAACTGCACGGTATAGGCAGATCAAAAAAAAGAAGACATTTTCGACTTAGATAATTTTTATTAACACTCAGTTCTTCTGAAGATTATCTCCCAAAACCATATATTCATACTATGTCTTAACACTTAAAGATGTTCATCATCTTATCGAAACATTTTTAACTTAACGAAATTTCATTTTGATAGCATGATTTATTTTACCACACGTGACATTTTTGTTAGCGCAACAAAAACAAACAAACAAGTTCTTTTGTTTTTAAGGATGATTTAGAGTTGTTATAAAAATTAAAGAATAGCATCTCATAGACGACAATGCAAGTTTTTTGGTTTTTATTCAACTAACTAAAAAGCCTGAATACTGCTGAAAAAAGTGTCGACATTTAGTAAGGTTAACCAACTATTTATTAATACCGGTCGGTAATAAAATAATAATAATAATAATAATAATAATAATAATAATAATAATAATAATAATAATAATAATAATAATAATAATAATAACAATTTTTGCTGTTTTTTCCTACTATAATTACCAACAGACCGAAAAGTGACAGATGAAACTCATATCTTTCTAGAGTCTACGTCAGAAGTTGTGTATGATTGGTCTATTCATTAATTAAAAAAATTTCAATTTCAAGAGTATAATATTCTACTCACAGGAATTGGCAGGAAAATGAATGGTTTTCCCAGTCACTTTGCCAATATTAGAGAAAGGGGGAAATGTTGGCGTGTGCTGATCTCCCCCTGAACAACAAAGCCACCTGTTTTGTGTCCGGGATATCGGGGTATAACAAAGAATTAACAGTTTTTGGACCTATTGACAATGCTACCTTCTAAATCTAACTTCACCGAAAGTCAGGGTGAACCCCCCTCCCCAGAAAAAGAGAGTGAATCGAGCTATGGACCCCTCGCGGTTCTTCACGGTAAGAGTCAAACTGAAAAGAAAAATATTTTTGCCCACGGAGATAGGTTCTTCCTTAACTCGACATTAGACAAAATTCGATTTGGATAAAAAGCGGCTTTTTCCCTGGGGCGACATTTAGAGCTCTGGGCGCTGCAACATCATAAAAATGTCATTTCTAGTTTTGATACGAACAATTTCTAATTACTACATTTGAATAAATTTAAATAAAAATTAGCTTTATATACATCTTCCTATTAAAAAATAAAGCCCTGGTGTCGAGAGCGCTACGCCGCATGGACACAACATATATATATATATATTATATATAAGCTATATATATATAATATATAATATATATATATATATATTCAAATCTATATATATATATATATATATATATATATATATATCTATATATATTATATATCATATATATATTATATATCATATAAATTATATATATTATATATTTATAAAATTATATAATATATATATATATTATTATAAATTAATATATATATATGATATATTATATATATTATATATAATATACTACATATATATTAGGGATGGGCCGATATACCGGCAATATCCGGTATCCGGCCGCAGTTTTTGGATTATCCGGTTCCGGCCAATATCATTGTGTATCCGGCCCGATAACGGATAATTACCTTCTAGTAGGTCTTCCTCGTTTAGGAAATATTCCATAAATTTTGAAAATTATTATATATATATATAACTATGATATATCTATAATATCTAATATATATATATATATATATATATATAATATTATATATAATATAATAATTTTATATATATAAGTATTACTATATATATATTATTAATATATATATATTATAATATAATACTATATATAGTATTATATATATATATTATATATAATATATAGTCAGTATATTTAAATATATATAAATATATAGTATATATATATAATATATATATATTATATATATATATATATTATATAAGTAATATATATTATATATATATAAATATTTATATATATATAATCAATATAAGAATATATATATATATATTTTATACGATTATTATATAATAAATATATTATATATATATATAAATATATATATATATTATATATATATAAGTAAATATATTATTATATTGGGCTTTATTTAGAACTAAAAATTTAATATACTATAATATATATATATTACTATATATATTATATATAGTATATATATATTATAATATTAGTATATACTAACTAATATACTTGTTCAGAATTTCGATGTTGGGTACAAATTATTATTATTATTAATTCATCCATTTATGTTACTGTACAATAACAATTTACTGAAAATTATTGGTAGGTGACACGGTGTTCATAATTATGGTAAAAAGTATGGTAATCATTAAATTATTATAATAATATGACATTGAGGATATAAAGAAAAAATAATGATAAAAAAAAAAATTTGATTAATTTATAATGAAGTTAACCCCACTGGGTACACATGTGTAATGTATGTGAACCGACCAATAAATTTTTATTCACACGTTTTAAGTATTTGTATGATAACAATAGATTAATTACCATGTTTTTTCCTTATTTTTATACGTGTTTAAGCATTAGTATTATTATACAGTATATATTTAATTCAACTCTTCGAAATTTATAATAAAAAAAAAAACACGAATTTATTACCAATGTTACCCGCCTTCAGTGATAAAATATATAAAATCAGAGGCAAATGTCAGGCGCACAAAACTTGATAAAAATGCAATGTTGGAGAAGTATGAATAATACTGGTCTGCTATCTAAGAAAAAGTGGTGCTACGAATAGATGGTCAATATCGATTATAACTATTGATCGCGACAATCGAGAGCTAACACTATCTCCAGGTACAGTACAGTGCGGTCGTTTAATAGCTAACCCTCCGATTATCATTTATAATTAATTAATAAATTTTACATCAGAAATAAAAAGAAACCTCTTTAAAAACTCAAACTTTGAAATAAGAAAAAAAAAAAACAAAAAAAAAAAAACGATTTTTCGATGTTGCTATGTTCGTTAGCAAAAGATAGGCAAGCAGTGTAAAAATTTTGTGAATATAAAAATTTGGCCTTCCACTGACTAACAAAATTGTTTTTTTGGTAGTTCCTCTAACTGCGGAAATGACTATAGGCAGTTCGCGCGTAACTGCAATTCTACCCCATTTGTTGTCCAAAATTGTCGAATGCGGACTAAATTGCGGAACGTCCCCTCTGGATATATAGTACTATTATATATAATATATTAGTATATTATTTATATATATAATATATATATATATATTATATATAACTATTATTATAATAACTATATATATATATAATATAAATATATATATATATATATCTATATAATAATATTATATATAATATATATTATATATATATATATATAATATATTATGATATATATTATATAAATATACTATATATTACTAGGTCAAGCCCAGAATTAGAATGTCCCATGTGATGTTAAAAAAAACTAATGAAGCTACGTAAAAACTGAATACATTTTTGAACATTTTAATGACATTGTAATGGAGGAAATGAAGAAGAAATAAAATAAAGTGAAGATTAAAAAAAGTAAATCATGAATAATAAATGCAGAAGAAATAAAATATAGTGCTATAATTAATAGAGGTAAATAATAATAAAATGAATTTCTCCTCTTAAAAATATCTCAGCGAGTCCAAAGTCATTGAGTCCCGCCAATATTCTTCTTTCAATGTTAAGGCGAACATGCCCACACCCACACACACACATGCACACACACACACGCCCACACACACACACACACAGCACACACACTTCACACATCTAATGAGATTGTGGCTCTTCTAGAGAAATAGATTTTTTTTTTGATGGACTGGGACGCGGACCTTAAACCTAAACTATATTGCAAACGTTTAATTTTAATTTTAAATTTATTAAAGGTTTTTTTTAATTTTTATATTTGGCCCATTAATTTTGATCTAGTTTCCCCATAAGTATTGGAAAAGACTATAGGGAAAAGGTTTATTTTTTACTGGGTATCATGTTTATAATTGAAGTTTTGAAGTGTACGATTGATAATATTTATTTGGAAGTTGATTTATTAAAATTAAATATAATTAATTTTTTTTTAGTTCTTGCAATACAATGTAAGAAAACTTCAAAAATATTATAGAAACAAAAATAAAGAAAAAAAAGTAAAAAAAGTTTTTATAGGGTAGATAATAAGGAGATGTGGTCTTAATATTAGATGAAGAAGAGATAAGAGGGGGCACCTAACTGCGTAGCTGGCTCCATATATATTATAGATAGATAATTATAATATAGTTATATTAATAATATATATATATATATATAATAATAGTTATAATATGTATATGTTATATAGAGAGTGAATAGATACTATAGTAGTATTAGCTATATAGCGAATTATGTCGTGAAGGGTAGGTGACGGTAGGGTAGACTTATATATCACAAAGAGAATATAGGCGGGTTCGGGCGAACGGTGACGTTGGACAACTTTTAGGTAAACTTCGTCTATCCCCACTTTTCCTAAACACTTCTTTTGGATTTTTTTCCTGAAAATTCAGGCCCTATAGTAGGTCCATAAGCACACACAAAAATATAATGTATTCTAATAACATAAAGGTTATTATTAAAGTTTAAATAAGATCATTTAGACCGTTTGAAGGGGTGAATGAACCACCTTGGTAGGTGGAATTGGGCATATTTTATAAATATCTTCTTTTATTATAAATCAATTTGTTTTTAATTTTTCTTAATATAGAATTGTTATTTATTAAAATTAGTAAATAAGTATTAAAAATTTAAATAAGGTAAATTAAAATAAGAATGAATAGAATGGTGGCCCAATTTACCCCATTCGTGGGACAAATGTTGACACTATATTCATTCAACTTTTCATATAAATTTCATTGTTTTTATTTTAATTTTTTACTTACATAAATTTGTTTGGGTTATTATATTAAAATTAGCCATATAATAATAAAATGTCAACAATAATACGTAAAAT
>JABUQX010001924.1:55000-57500 GCA_015478945.1 Trachelipus rathkii | reverse complement strand
TTGAAAGGTGGTTGGACTAATCTACAACCTATGCTGGTTAAGGCTTTGAAGAAGAGAACAAAATCATTTTTCGGTAATGGCTGTATTCCAAACGTCCCTTGTAGATTTTGGTGGGCTACTTTTTTCTTTATTATAAATGACACTTTTCTGTTTTCTTATTCCTTGGAAAGTAAGGATGCGCAATTACAATTACAGCTGTATAGTTTGTAACTTTAGCTGTTTATCACTTAAGCTACAACACAGAAAAAAAATTATATCATGTTGAACATAAAATTTTCCATCAACCCCGGTTCTTCTCAGGAGTGAAAATTTTAAGTCATTGTGATAACATCAATGATATAATTTTTACATCATCAATATATAATTTTTATTTCTTGCCAACATACTATATAACGCCAAAGTAAACCCATTATATGTTACATTTCCTTTCATAAGAAATGTAAAATTTCTCATATATAATATAATATATATTATATATATATATATATATATATATATATATATATTATATACTATATATATATATAATATATATATATATATAAATATATATATATAATATTATATATTATTATTATATATATATATATATATTATATATATATAATATTATATATATATATATATATATATTATAAAGGCTTGGTATTCATCACACCAATACTTGCACACTAACAAAACAGCCTTAGTTTAATTTATCATAGTAAATTAAAAATAACTTTAATATAAAGTTGAAAAAAAATAATATTAATGATATAATATAAAAATTTTACCTTAACTTGTTCTCATTTATTAATTATAAATAATTGTAAAATATTAAAACGGATAATAAAAATAAAAATGTTCTTTGGTTAACTATTTTAAACATACCGACTTTGACAGCAAACAATTTCATAGCTTGGTTTCGATGTAAAGTATATCATATGCGATGTAAAGTATGTTATGTGAAGTAGTTTGATTAAAATTAAAATCATTCGACGCGTATCAAATTTTTCCACGCGATATGAAGTAGCTCTTTCCAATTTAGTTATTTAGTAATATTAAATCCAGAAGTTTCGTTAAAGATTAAATCTAATATAAAAATTTATCATTGGCATCTTACATTAGGTTTTAATTAATAATATCAGGTCAAACTAAATTAATTTGCGAAATAAAAATTCATGATTAGGTCAATGAGTGATAGAAATATGAATTTTTATATAAAAAATAAAAAAATTCTGTGTAGTATTCAATTGGATACTGTTTTTCTTGCTGTTATTTGGGTATGATATGAGTTACCTAAATAGTGTATGTTAAATTTTTGTACCCTTCTCTTTTTCAGATTGGTTTTCTTCTCTCGTAATTATATGGTGGGTTAAGGCAGGTCCAGAGGGGTGGGTTTGGGTATAGGGGAATCGTATGGGCTGGATATTCAGATCTTGGGATAAATGTTTATATTGAAGGAGAAAATGAGACAGATATGGGAGGCGTGACTCCTTGTCCAGTTTGCTTTAAAAATGTGCAGTCGTCGTATTTGTCCCTTCATCTAAAACGTGTTCATACGTCTTTGGAAGTCAACTGTCCTCTATGTCTAAAAGTCTTCAAAAACAAACATAGCATGGGAGTCCACTTAGCGAGATATCATCCTCGCAACAGTTCTAGACAGCATTCACCACAGTTTCAGCATTCCTTACAGCGACGTCAACATTTCGACGCATCATCCTCTCACAAAACTCCAGCCCATTTCCCCTCACAGATGACTTCCATATCTTTCAAACCCCCATCTTCCACCCTTATTCATTCTGTTCAACAAAATTGGATTGAGAATGCAATTGAAGAAAAAGGACAAGGGTCACATCCTGTTAATGCTCTCAATATCGCAGACGACTAGAGATAAAATTATTTCTGAATACTCATTTTAATTTTACATATGTTCTTGAAGGTACTTGATACAGTTTATTATTGTTTTAAAATTATATTTTCATTTCCTTTATGAAAATTACATGCTTATTTTCTAAGTTTTAGCTCACAAGATTATACTTGAAATTTCAATCTTTATTAATAAGGGTCCTTTGGCCCTACTCCTTCTCCCCCACCCTGTATAATTATTCACTTTTCTTTTGATAAGTTACTGTTTCATCATTAAGAAATGTTTAGATAAATTTAATTATTTTAGAAAGTTCTTGAAATTCCTCTTTTTGAACATCTTAGATTTATATTTAATGTCTAAATTTTGGCGCGATTGGTTTGATTCTGATGTATGAAATATTAATCAATATATTTTAAATCCCATATTTTTATTATTATTATTATTATTATTATTATTATTATTATTATTATTATTATTATTATTATTATTATTATTATTATTATTATTATTATTATTATTATTATTATTATTATTTATTATTATTATTTTATTATTTTTATTATTATTAATTATTATTATTATTTATTATTATTATTGGGTCAATAGGTAGAGCCTCTGGCTCGAGAAATGGCGGTTCGGGGAAAACCTGCT
>JABUQX010001924.1:32500-50000 GCA_015478945.1 Trachelipus rathkii | reverse complement strand
TGCAGTAAGATTTACAACCTAAGATTTACACCCTGAAATTTACTGCAGTAAGATTTATAGTCTGAAATTTACTGCAGTAAGATTTACAGCTTGAAATTTCCTGTGCAGTAAGATTTACAGCCTGAAATTTCCTGTGCAGTAAGATTTACAGCGTAAAATTTACTGCAGTGAGATTTACAGTCTGAAATTTACTGCAGTAGGATTTACCGCCTGAAATTTACTCTGCAGTAAGATTTACAGCCTGAAATTTCAGTGCAGTAAGATTACGCCTAAACTTTACTGCAAGTAAGGTTTACAGTCTGAAATTTACTTCCAGTAGGCATTTACAGCTCTGCAATTTACTCCAACAAGATTCACAGCCAAATTTCTGGCAGTAGGATTTACAGCTTGAGAATTTCCTGCAGTAAGATTTACTGCAGTGGGATTTACAGCCTGAAACTTAGCTGCAGTAACATTTAGCAGCCATGAAATTTACTGGTTATATTTTACAGCCTGAAATTTACTGGGGCAGTAAGATCTAAAGCCTAAATTACGAGCGAAAGAAATGTTAAAAATGTGGCTTGCCTTCATGATATTAATAGGGTGAGAATAATCTTCTCTCTGCTCATCTCTCGCATCTCTTCTCTCTCTCTCTCTCTCTCTTTCTCTCTCTCTCTCTCATCATCATCATCACTCATACTAACACTCTCTCTCTCTCTCTCTCTCTCTCTCTCTCCTCTCTATCTGTCTCTCATCTCTCTCTCTCTCTCTCTCTCTCTCTCGTCTCTCTCTCTCTCTCTCTACTCTCTCTCTCTTCCTCTCATCTCTCTCATCTATCAATCTATCTATCTATCTATTATTTATCTATTCAAAATTTCTAAATAACTGGGTTTTTTATATACAGTAAACACTATTATGGAAGAGGAGTTTGGGATATAAAAAAAGAGAAATAACCAAATTTTTTGCAATAAGTTTTAAATCCTTATTTAAGTAAAGAATTTCGATCACTGAAAATTTGCTGAATTGATTGATTTTGTTTTTTTAAGATCACTACTGTAACTCAATTTTTATGGACTGCAAGAATTTAGGGTTAATTTAAGGAGAGCTAAATAGATGAAAAAACCAATTGAAACTAGCTTTTCATTCACATGCGAATAAAAGAAGATATTTAAAATTTCAACGAGATTTTGGTATCCCACTATGTTGTAATAGTTTTGGGAAAATGTTTAATGTTTAAAAACATTATTTAAATTATTTGAAAAAAATTGTGCACAGATTTTATAGCGCTGCTTAGATAGAATCGCCCCCATGTGAAATTTATAAATAAGAAGAAAAAAAAAATAAAAAAAATTGTTTTTTTATAGAAAAAATTTTTTTAACAAAAGGGTAGAAAAACCCTGAGGAGAGATAATCGAAACAATATTTCATCAAAAATACACAGTAATATAATATATATATAATATATATATAATTAATATATATATATATATATATATATATATTATATATATAATATATATATATATATATATATATATATAATATTATAATATATATATATATATATATATATAAATATATATATATATAATCTGTATATATTATAATATAATTTGTGAAGGATTGTATTTTGGTGGTGTTGTCGTTTAATGCCGTTGTAGTTTGTAAGGTGGTGTTTGTGTATGATAGTGAGTTGTGTATAAGGGTTAGTAAAGTGTGATTTTGGGGGGTTTAGGGTATGAAGATGGCATCAATACCATAGAATTTTGGTTTTAGGGGATAGTTTTTTTCGTGGTGGTAGCCGTTCTTGGTATCTTGCCTATGTACATGTTTGTTGTGCTGTTTTTAATTTAAGATAAGAAGCCTCTTTTTCTTTGGTTTTGGTTGTGCGGATCCGTTTGTGTTGAATGTAATATGGTTTATGTTGTCCGGTTTTGTTTTTTGTGATGTATGTGGGTGGGGGCTATTTAATGTGGGTGGAGCGCAGACTTGGCAAGATCCATTTTTGGGTTTTATGAAGGGGGTGTGTGGTGAAGGAGAAGTTTGCGAATATCCATCGTTTTGCATTTGCTTTTTGCAGTTTTATGAAGTCTCTTCTTTATTATCTTGTTTGCATATTGGACATTTGTAGACTCTCCAGATACAGGGGAGTTTGGTTTTCTGTGTCCCCGGCTTTTAGAAGTAAGGCTGAGGCATAAGCCAGGAAAGTATGCCTCAATAAATGATATAGAGGAGAATTAAAGTAGTTGAAGTAGGTATGAGAGAGTCCTTGGGAATGATCTCGGGTATTTTTCTCCGGAAGGCGGCGGCGGCGCATATCCCTGTCGGCTAGTACTACATACAAGATCGTCGGTTTTTGACTCTGGAGCCCAACTGCGTTCTGAAGATCCCCAATCTTGGTGCTGACGATGATCTTGCGCCTGTGATTTTTCTGCAAATCTAATAAACTCTACATTCCCCACCAAACTGCCCCGAGAATATTCACAAATCAAAGCCAACGAAATCTCCTACCTCAACCTATATGGGAGGCGACTTCAACGCCCACCACCCTACATTTTACAACGCCCAAGCAGAAACACAAAGAGGGACATACACCATCATAAGAACACAACTTGAAAACCCTAAACATCCTAAACAACACAACAGCCACACCAGAACCCCTCCCCTCAAACGCAAACCAAAGAACATGCACATAATCACGCAAAAATAACCACTATGTTCACCAAATTTACACAGAATACAAAACTCACCAGTGGTCCAAACAAACCCGACTACACTCCGACCAAATCCCCACGCCATCATACAAATATCAAAATGTCAACAAAACCAAACCTACCACACTCATAAACCATACACCAAACTACACAAAAAAAGCAGTACTGACACTAAATTTTACCAACTATATGATAGAAAACAACATAATCTCCATAAAATCACAAACGGCATCAAAACCCAGCAAGCCATACAAAAACTTCACTATGCTTAATTCCCAAAAAGCATGCTAACAAGTTCCAATTTCTAGAGGTTACATAAAGAAAAATAACAACCCAAACCCTATAACTAGACCCTGAAATAAGAAACAACTAATCAAAAAACTCACTCACTGCAGGCAAAATAATACCCCACACTACTCAACAACAAACACAGATTTAAAGTCCTAAACACAAGCACACACCCCAAATCATCAAACTTACAAACACACATTCTTCAAACACCTTCCAAACCTTATCCTCACCAAGAACATCCAAAACACGAATAACACCAGAATGTGATAAGCAATAAATTTTAACTAAGAGAGGGAGTGAGAAGACAGACCATCGAGCAGCTCAGTTAGTGATATGCTGCTTCGCCGGCGGCGGCTCGCGGGAGGCGTGATCGGAGGGGTAGTTGTGTTGGTGCGTATCGTTATTTGGATATCGAGGGTATCAATGGAGCTCCTTGCGCCGGTGTACTCGCAGATGATATGAGATGCGTATTCGCCTAATGCACATAGAAGTGAGTCAGCGGAGAGCACGTTCGCCATATAAACACCAAATCCAAACAAAACAACACTTCAACATTCCTCCGCAACGCCTTTAGACAAAAGACAGAGTCAAAAAAACCACAGTCCTGCAAAAACAGGAAAATCATCAAAGGCTCTCAAGAAAATAAAAACTCACCATGACCTAAGACAATAGAAATAACCACCGACCCGACCATAGAGAAAATATAACAAAGACACTTAAAAACTCTCCTTCACTGCAACTGGCCCAGACAACATAATCTCAAACAAACACCTCAAACACCTATGAAACACAGATTTAACTCAATTAGCACACAAATATAACATAGTTCCATCAAGCCTAATATTTCATTCCCTTATCTGGAAAAAAGCTATCATTATACCCAAACTAAAACCAGAAAAGACCCCTCTGACCTCTTCATCATAATATTCGCCGCACATCTCTCTATTTCAATACTATGCCAGACCTACTTGAAAAAATCCATACTACAAAATAAATTCCAACACGACATTAAAAACAACAAATTCCAAACAACGCTATCAAACAAAAACCACTCAATACAACCGCAACCCATTAACATCAAAACAATTCAACCACATCAAATCGGCCTAAATTCAAACCAACTCACAAAACAATAACCCTATAGCAAATCGACATCAACAAAGCATTCGATACAGTACCTAAACATGACTTGATCCACAAAATAACAAAAACTAAACATAACCCACTAAACCTAAAGAAATGGGTTTCCCAATTTCTATCAGGAAGAGAAACAAGCCAAATACAAAAAACCAAATCCAGAAACAGTAAAACATCAAATAAATAACGGAGTAAACCCCAAGGCGGGCAATAATATGTACCCCCACACTATTTCAACCTATTCACTGGCCGATCCCCGCAACAACCCAAACAAACCAACAATCATAACAACCTTCGCAGATGAACATTACCACCATAGACACTACAGCACGGCAGAGAGAACACCTAAAACACGGGCCACAAACCTGACACAACAATAATACATCTAACCTACCTTTTCAATTTTGGCTAACAGAAACAAATAATGTCCTATACACCAAACAAATCATCAATATTCTTTTAATACACCACAGACCACCACTTGGCAACACATACACCCCACCAAGTCTGCTTAAAACAACATTGCATAACCCTTTAACAAAACTCCCAAAATCCTAAGAGTAACACTTGACACAACATCTCACCTTCACAAAACACCCAGACAACATAATTTCATCTGCAAACAAGAAACTGAACATTTTTAGAACTATCGGCTGCAACAGACTTTACAAACTATAAAAAGACATCCCACACCATAATACGAACAAATACATATCCGTCCCGACTCTAAACTAGAACAACCACTCCAACTTAAGCACCCACAACTGCCTAAAAACAGCATAAAGAAATCCAAACGACCGGTCAAAACAAGCCACCTAAATGAATACATAAAGAAATGCCACATCAACAGCACCTTACCAAAATATTACCCATAGACACACACACTGGAAATATGATAGGCCACAATTCTTTCTTACACCAAAAACTCAAACACACCCAACAACATGCCCTCTTCTACTCCATCGACGCACAAGACTCAACACCTCCTTCTTTCCGCAGCTCTATATTACAAAACAATTTTTGAACAACAATTCTAAACCTCACCAAAAAACACATCATACCACTAAACAAATTCCACACACGACACTACTAGAAAACCCACTTAAGACGCAGACACACCAAACACATTTAACAAACACCAACCAGAAAAGCCACAGAATTCTACTCACTACCAAGAAAACCAGTCAGTCATTCCCTTGGCCAAGTAAGATGCGGCCACCGACGCTACTTACCAATTTACAACACAGATTCAAACCTCAACCACACCCCACAAACATCTGTCAAAACTTGTAACCAGGTCCCAGGAGGCACATTCTCCGCTTTATTCTCTATCCTGTCTATCTAACTGCTCAAGTCTCCACCACAGAAACAATCTGGAACAATTCATCATGGAAGATTCTTTATGAAGGCCGGTGGACGTCGGGCGGTGTAAGCTGGACGGCTGTAATGGGCCAATTCGCATGATGGAGTGATCAGGGGTGAGAAGGTATATATAATATAATATATATATATATATATATAATATATATATATATAAATATATATATATATATATATATATTAATATTATATATACTATATATATATTATATATATATATATATATATATATGATATATATATACAATATAAATACAGTTGAGATAGCAAAAAAGAAATAGAATTTTTAAAACTGCTTGAGCTCCTCTGTACAAAGAAGCCAAAAAATTCCAAAAAAAAAAATATTATTCATTTTTTTTTAATTTGAAGGTTTAATTTTAAATAATTAAATTGAATTATTAAATTATTCTATTTTTATAATCATAAATTTTAATATTTTTTTATATATGTAGATAAAAAAAAAATGGGTGGTTCTAAAAGATCGAAATGAAAAACCTAGTTAAATATGAAATAAAAATTAGGAGTCCAACTGGACGTATGACATTTTAGAAGCGCTCGGAAAGCTTTTTTTTAAAACTTGCGCAGCTAATGCGAATTGTTGACTAATCGCTAAAGAAAATTAGCGAAGGAGATTTCTCGCATCTGATTAGTTTTTTGGTTTATTCTTGTATCTGTAAGTGACTTTTGGGACAAGTTAGTAAGCTATTCACAAAGTCTCTTTTTGATCATATTGTCTGGAAAATACCCCCATTTAATCTATAATCTTCTTTTTTTTCTAAAAGAATCCTCAGAAGCGTTAAATAAAGGTTACTGTGAAAATCCAGAAAAAAACTTTAGTCAATGATCCTTTCAGTTTTTTTCAAATCAATGTCAGGATCAAAACCTTTCAATTGATATTTGATTCCACTGTGTGTCTGTTTAATTAAATTATTGGGCATTGCAAAACCACCGTATTGCTGCACATACTATTATTACAACTTGTAATCAAAAAAAAGAAACCTAATAATTAAAAGCGCTACGCAATGTTGAAATCGCGCTACGTTAAGTCCAAAAAATAGGTGACGATGATTAAAAAAATTCCCTGAAGATGATGACCCTTAACCGAGTATCACATAGAAGAAGTAAAAAAAAGTCCTTACAATTTTGCAAAAGGAATATGGTGGCGAAGGCGACGCTGAAAGATCTCGCTGGTGAGAAGGCTCTTAAATTATTGTTATTGCTTCATGTAATTACAGAGTGTATTAAGCCAACCGGCCTTTTTATTATTTTTTCTCATTAAGACAAGATTTTATTTTGACACAAGTTTATCTTGCAAGTGTTCGAGATGATGACGAAACTGATATTACCAGACACTCTACTTTCTAAAACTTTGGAATAATCTATAATCAACTCCCGACCAAGTGAAGAAAAATTTTTAATAAACTTTTGAGCATAAATAAACCATTTGCATAGTTCTTTGAACTTTGGAGATGACTCCTTTGGTTATTTACACATTTCCTTAAACCTAAAAATTTATATTATACCGTAACCGCCGATGAAAGAAGTTTATTTTGCTTATTATATTGGTCCTAATTGTTTTATAAATGATTATATATATATATATATATATATATATAATATATTATATAAGTTAATATATATATATATATATATATATATATATATATTATATATATATATAATATATATATATAATAGTATATATATATAATATATATTATATATATATGAACTTTTTCCTATATTAAAAAAGGATGATCTAACCGATATAAATCGAATTTAACCGAGGCGATGTATATCGATTTTTTTTCGATTATTTCAAGGCAATAGAGGCGTGAGGGTTGACAAAAATGTTTTTTTTTTTTTTTTTTTTTAACTAAGGAATATCCCAAGGGTAAATCGCCAAAATGGAAAGAGTCAGGGTCTCCTGAGGCCTCAGCGGGGGACAACGGGGGACTTCCGTGCCCCCCACTCTTCCCACCGTCGGCCTCGAGCTCCCTTAAAAAAAAAAAAAAAAAAATTAAAAAACAAAATTACGATACATAAAATTTAAATGCTGTCTGTATAACAATGATATAATAACAGCAACATGTGGCAACTTTTTCTCTTCTTCTATTGGAGTTTAAGTTAACACGTCACAATGCATGGTTAGACGATTAGTGTTTTCAGCGATATTTTCGATATCTGTATTTTTTAATGTAACATCCTTTTAAAGGGGTGTGTACCTATATTATTATATATATATAATATATATAATATATATATATATATACTAATATTATAATATTATAATATATATATAGCTATATATATATATATATATTAATATTAGTTACATAAATAAAAAATAAATATATATATAAATATTATATAATATATATAATAATATATATATATTTATATATCAGATCAACCTCGTTACGGCTCCCTAGAGACTAGAGCTGGGTGCGACAAACATTACAGTTAGAAAAAAATAATCGGTAGAAAGAATATAACCTAAGTCGAACCCAAGAAACCTTCCCACAGCCTCATAAATCCCATCCTCATCATACCTTATCGGGTCTTAAGTACGGGCCTGCGTAGCAGCCAAAATCCACCCTTGAAACTTCGTCCAAGCACGGCGACAGACCACCCCTGTGTGTGTATCTTCAAAGTCGTGGGCTCACAACAATTCCTCCCTCACGACACTTTCGTTTCCATTTTGGTTTCAGTCCGAGAGCACAGATTAAACCACTTACCCCATATCTAAATATCACATTCATCATTCTTTCCCCCACCGCCTCTTTCTCGTAAATTTATTTCCTCAAACATTTCCTGTTTCAAGAAAGTTTACATACAGTTTCGCCAATAGATACCAGGTAACGGTTTAACGGCGATCACGAACGCATTTCCGAGACACATTTCATCGAGCATTTCCCACTCCCATAAATAGTGGGTTAGAGGGAACAACAACCTCAGCTATCAATGTTTTTTTATTTAAATAACGGTCGGCCCCATTCCGACCAACTCAGAATGTACGTTTTAGATAATTTTCTTTTCTCTCCGCCCCCCCCCCGCCACAAAACACACACAGGGATATCACTTTTTTACCAGTTTCCAAAGACAATGTACGAGCAGATGATTTCCCATTCATAAATAAGTGTAGAGGGAACACACAACCTCAAGCTATCAATGTTCTTCGTCGCTTTTTTTTGGCGACCACTAGTCAGAAAATGTACATTGTAGAAATCCTTTCTCCCACGCCATACCAGACAGGAATATCACTAATTTTAGGAAGCCTCCTTACGAGAACAGCGCGGAGAAATACATTATTGGGAATCTCTTATCATTCCCACATACAGGGATGTTTCCGTATATATCAAGTGGGTATAACTGTGTGACAACTCCCGATTTCTGCTGCTTCTTTTTCCATGGCACAATAAGCGATCCTGCCACAATATGGTTGCTAGAGGAAATAAGGACGAAACCTCATAGTAAAATTTACGTAGAAAACTACTCTAGAATCATGGATGTTGACATCATGACCCTTGCGAAAAGAAAACTAATAAAATTGAGGATTAAACCTGCATTAATTAAAGAAGAAAGAAAATCCCACCACAGAGAAATAAAAGAGAAAACCTTAGCAAAGAATTTGTGGTGATGAGTTAGTAATTTCTACAGGTTCGTAGCCAACAAGGTCACGACGGTCTCTGAGCGTTCTTATCAGACGGCGCTTTTGATCACTGATAACGGCGCGTTTGTTATCTTATTTCGTTGTAATTCTCATTTTATTTATTTTATTTTATTTATTTTCATTTATTTATTTATTTATTTATTTATTTATTATTTTATTTATTATTATTATTATTATTATTATTATTATTATTATTATTATTATTATTATTATTATTATTATTATTTTTATTATTATTATTATTATTATTATTATATTATTATTTTTATTATATTATTTATATATATATATATATATATATATATATATATATATATATATATATATATATATATATATATATATATATATATATATATCTATTAGTATATTTTCTATATTTTGTATAGATATATATATATATATATATATATATATATATATATATTTATAATATATTATATTATATAATTTATTATAATATGTATATTATATATATAATATATATAATATATATAATCTATATATATATTATATTATATATAAATGTAGAATATATATATTTGTTTATATATATATATATATATATATATATATATATATATATCATGGTTAGGCTTATCGTATTGGGCTAAAATTTGGATGCGCGCTAGGTGGTGACGTAACCTCGTCGTATACGAGGTTACGTACCCCTGGGTCCCCCGTAGGGGGCGCAGCCCCTTAAAAATATGAAATGCTCGTAGAAGACTGAAATTCGGTGAAAGGATTCGGACCCGGCGCCGAACTCGGGTTCGGATTCGGATTCGGATTCGGGTCCGGAGTCAGCACCGGTGCTGGCTCCGGTGCGGTGCCAAGTTATTAAATATTTGAATAATGATACAATATTTGTATCTTTATATATGTTATCGAACCCGTAGATTTCGAATATGATGGTTATAAGTTCGTAATGGGTGTCTGGGGACCCCCTGAAAGGGGTCCTTCGAAGAAATGATCGGAATACACAAGAGAAGTGGAGAAAGGAGTCGGAGTCGGAGTCAAGGAAGGAAATAGTCGGAGAAGGAGTCTGAGTCAAAGGAGTCTAAGTTGACAGCGGCACCGATGCTGGAGCCGGTGCTGTGCTGAATTAATAAACATTCGTTCAGTTCCATATTTTTGTCAAAATATATGTTTATAAGGTCGTAGAACTCGAATATGAGGGTTATAAGTTCATAAAGGGTGTCTTAGGCCCCCCCCCGAGGGGTGTTTCCCCAGCAAGAAATGCACTTGAACGCAAAACAGAAGAAGATGGAGGAAGGAAGAAGGAGGAAGGAAGAAGGAGGAAGGAGGAAGGATGGAGGAAAGAGTCTGAGAAGGAGACAGAGTTGACACCGTCACCGGTGTTGGAGCCGGTTCGGTGCTGAGTTTGTAAACATTCGATTGCTATTTCATTTTATAAGTTTCATTTTACATTTAATTTTTGTTTTCAATTTAATTTTTTAATTTCTTTTCAAATTTTTATTTATTTTTTTATTATTTTAATTTATTTTGTTTAAAAGCATAAAATTTTACTAAAAAATTTTATTGCTTTTTATGTTTATACGTAAAAAATTTTGCGTTTTTACATACCCTAAAGCAGTAAATCGTGTAAATCAGTAAATCAAACTGTCCTTCCCATCACCCTCCTATCCCTTCATGAAAATCTCTATAGTGATCTATTAGATCTATTGATCTATTGATTTCAAGTCATATTTTTTACCAAAATATTTTGTTTTTACATACCCTAAGCAGTAAATCAGTAATCAAACTGTCCTCCCACCACCCTCCTGCCCATCCATGATCTATTGATCTATTGATCTATTGATTCAAGTCATATTTTTTACCAAAATTTTTTAATGTTTTACATCCCTAAAGCAAGTAAATCAGTAAATCAGTTAAATCAAACTGTCCTTATCCACCACCCTCCAGCCCATCCTTGATCTATTGATCTATTGATTCCATTGATTCGTCAATTTGTTATACATAACACAAAATACTTTTTATTATATTTTTGTTTATGCTTTAAACATTTTGTTTTTTTACTAAATTTTTATGCTTTTTTATGTTTTTAACGTAAAAAATTTGGCTGTTTTTACATTCCCTAAGGAGTAATCAAAAGTAACATTAGTAAATCAAAGCCACCCTACCTCTCCTCAGCCCTCATCTTCACCATCCTATGATCTATTGACCTTATTGATATATAGTTTATTTTTTGTTAGGGGTTATCATTTTGGATATCAAACCCAACCATAAAAACAAGTTCTTTATACAAATGACAACAAATATATGCACGTTAACAAGTTTTTCACATTATAAAGCCAAATAGCATCACCTGGAACTAGAATATAATGTACAATGACAAACCTAACATACCTTAAGCACGAATAAACTGTTAACATTAACAAAGTTCTACACTTAACATCCACTTTGACTAATAGAGATTTCTACTTGTCTGACGCAAATTTAATAGATAAGACTCATACCATAATTTTCTGAAAGTCTCTAAAACTCTTCCTTGAGCAGTTAGAGTTATGGCTAAGTCTTGTTGTGACGGAGGAAGTTGTTTCCATTTGGGGTGGGAACTTCATTGAATATGAGGTTTGAATTGTCATAAGGCTTCAAAAAGGAATTTGGGGCAATAATTTCCAAATCATTATCTGATGACCTATAGGTTAAAGGTCTTGAATTGATAACATTGGTGATATTTGAAACACTTGTTAACAGTTAAAAGTAAGTTAAGGTTGCTTTACCTATAGTTTTATAAAGATATCCCTTAACTGTTCGTATCACTCTCTCCCAAACTGATCCCACCCAACTGGAATGGACTGGAATCTTGTAATGTTTGATGTTATTGATACGCATATGTTCGGAGAACATATCTGAAGACGAAGATTCTAACCAGGGATGGCACGAAAAAAATCAAGTAAAAAAATCAGTTGATTTTTTTTAATTTGATTTTTTTCGTGCCATCCCTGACTGGGACAGTCTAGATAGGCCCATGCGGCTTCTTAAGTATTATTCTTATTTATTATTTAAATATTTTTTATGAGTTGACTGGGAATTCAAGAGGGCCAATGCGGCTTCTTAATTATCAATTTTTATTGGTTGACTGGGACAGTCTAAAAAGGACCATGCGGCTTCTTAAATATTATTCTTAATTATTATGAGTTTACTGGGACATTCTAGAGGCGTCAATGCGGTTTCTTAATTATTATTTTTAATTATTAATTATATATATATATTATTATTGGTTGACTGGGACAGTCTTAGATAGGCTTATGCTGCTTCTTAAGTATATATTCTTATTTATTAATTTATTATGGGTTGACTGGAACATTCTAGAGGGACCAATTTTCTTCTTTATTATTTAATTTTTATTGGTTGACTGGGACAGTTGCTAAAAAGGACATACGGGCTTGTGTATTTTTCTTAATTTTTATGGGTGACTTGGACATTCTAGAGAGGTTAAGCAGCGTCTTAATTATTATTCAGAATATAATTAGGAAGCTGCATTGACCTCTCTAGAATGTCCATTCAAACCATAATATTAAATAAGAATAATACAAGAAGCCGCATGCGTCCTTTTTTAGACTGTCCCAGTCAACCAATAAAAATTAATAATAGAAGCAGCATTGGCCCCTCTAGAATATCCCATGTAAACACATAATAAATAATAAATAAGATAATAACTTAGAAGCCGTATGGGGCCCTATCAGACTGTCCCAGTCAACCATAATAATTAATAATTAAAAAAATAATAATTAAGCCACACGGATCCCTCTAGAATGTCCCAGTCCAAACTCATTATAAATAAGATAATACTTAAGAAGCCGCATGGTCCTTTTTAGACTGTCCAGGTCGACCATAAAAATTATTAATGAGAGCGCATTGGCCCTCTCGAATGTCCGGCTCAACC
This sequence comes from Trachelipus rathkii, assembly GCA_015478945.1. Classification (NCBI taxonomy): domain Eukaryota; kingdom Metazoa; phylum Arthropoda; class Malacostraca; order Isopoda; family Trachelipodidae; genus Trachelipus; species Trachelipus rathkii. Next base: position 36,916 of record JABUQX010001924.1, on the reverse strand, counting down.
CATAAAAATTAAAGAATTAGGATAATAATTTTAATAATATTAATGTAATTAATGAATATCATTTTATAATTAAGAAGCCAATTGGCCTACCCACACTGTCCCAGTCAACCAACAAAATTAATAATTAAGAATAATAATTAAAAAGTCGCATTGCCCCTCTAGAATGTCCCAGTCAATTCATAATAAGTTAAAAAAATAAGAATTAATAATTCAGAAGCCGCATGGGCCTATCTTGACGTCCCAGTCAACCTTTAATAATTAATAATAAGAATAATTTATTCATTAATTATTTATTATGGGTTGACTGGGACAGTCTAGATAGGCATGCGGCTTCTGAATTATTCTCTTATTATTAATTTTTGTTGGTTGACTGGGACAGTCTAGTAGGCCCATGTGGCTTCTAATTATAAATACTATTCATTAATTACATTTAATTATTATTAAAATTATTTCTTAATTCTAGTTTTATGTGTTGACTGCGCGGACATCTAGAGGAAACATTGCGGCTTCTCAATTGATTAATTCTTATTGTGTACTGGAAAGGTCTAAAGGACCATGCGGCGGCTTAAATATTATTCTTATTTATTTGAGTTGACTGGGACATTTTAGAGGGATTAATGTAATGTAATGTGGGCGTTCTAATTATTATTTTTAATTATTAATTATTATTGATGATGGGGACAGTCAAGATAGGCCCATGCTGCTTCTTAAGTATATTTTTATTTAATATTATTATGGGTTGACTGGGACATTAGAGGGGCCAATGCCGGGCTTCAATTATAATTTTTTTTTTGGGTTTCTTGGGAAAGTCTAAAAAGAACCATGCTGCTTCTTTAATATTATTCTTATTTATTATGGGTTGACTTGGACATTCTAGAGGTGTCAATGCGGCTTCCTAATTATTTATTTTAAATTATTATTATTATGGTGACTGGGACAGTCTAGATAGGCCCATACTGTCTTATTAAGGTATTATTCTTATTTATTATTATTTATGGGTTGCTGGGACATTCCTTAGGTGGTTAATTATTAATTTTTATTGTTGACTGGGACAGTCTAAATATTACCATGCGGCTTTTTAAGTATTGTTTTATATATTATGGGTTAACTGGGACATTCTAGAGGGGTTCATGCAGCTTCTTTATTATTATTGTGAATTTTAATTTTATGGTGTTGACTGACAGTCAAGATTGGCCCATGCGGCTTCTGAATTATATAATTTCTATTTATTTAATTTATAATGGATTGACTGGGACATTTTTAGAGGGGGCCAATGCGGCTTTTTAATTATTTCTAATATTATTATTGGTTGGTTGACTGGGACAGTTTAGGTAGGCCCATGCGGCTTTTTAATTATAATTACTATTCATTAATTACATTAATTATTATTAAAAATTATTCTTAATTCTTAATTTTTATGGGTTGAATGGGACACTTTAGATTGGATTCTGCGTCTTCTTACTGTCTCTTTTATATATATATATTATATATATATATATATCAAATAATATATATATAAATATACTATTATATATATATATATATATATTATATATATATATATATATTATATATATATATATATATATATATATATAAATAATAATATATATATATATATATATTATATATATATATATATATATATATATTTATATATATATATATATATATATATATATATATATATATATTATATATATGACACTCTATATATTATTTTGTGTTTTTTTTCTCTCTCTTTATATATATATATATATATATATATATATATATTTCGCGTGACGTCACGAATCTGAAAAAATCAAAAAAATCAATAAAATCAAAAAAATCAAAAATTGATTTTTTTTCTTACAAAATATGTTCGGAGAACATATCTGAAGACAAAGATTCTAACAGTATATTTCCACCTTGTTTGAAATTCCTGGCATTATCTGAGTACAAATTGGATGGTATGCCATATATATTTGTGAAACGTTGGAATGAAAGTAAAAAGGATTCAGTGAACATATCTGGAAGGACATCAACATGAATAGCTGATGTTAAGGCATGTGTAAATTAATAGATACATTTTTTGAAATTCCTTATCATTAATCCTTACACAGAGATGTCCTGTAAAATCCACGCGTGTATGCTCAAAGGGACGCACAAAATTAACTCTATGATGGGGAAGATTAGCCATTTTTGGATATTTAAAGGGTATACTGTTAAATTTTTTGCAAACTATACAGTCTGACAAAACATTCTTTACAGCCTGCCTGGCCTTGGTAATCCAGAAGCCATGAGATCTGATGAAATTGATAGTGGTTTGAACACCCAAGTGTTGACATCTAGAATGAAAATCTCTTATGATTAATCTAGTGAGATGATGATCCTTGCCAAGAAGAATTGGATTTATCACATCATCATTATATAAAAGTGTCTTGGCAATTCTCCCTTTGGATCGGATGAGGCCTTTATCATCTATGAATAAATTAAGTTGATTGACTAGCAGTGGAATTTCATCCTTTTTAGGATTTTGGAGAAATAATATCTCCTTAGAAAAACAATGCTGCTGCATTATCTTCAACCAATAGAGTTGGGCTTTCTGATCACAATCTTCATCCAGCCCCTTACTCCTGCTAATGAATTTGAATATTTTTGAAGTTACCTTATAAAGCTTATGTACACTTGAATAATCTTTAAATGGTAATAAAGACTGAGTAGCTACCACAGATGTGTGACATTGTAAAGTCTTTTCCTTATTGGCCTCAGACAAACATTTAAGTTTACAAATAGGCCATTGAGATTGATCTAGAAGAATCCAAGAAGGACCTTTAAGCCATAAAGGTAATTTTGAAATAAAAGTAGAGGTTTTGAAACCTCTTGGTAATCAGATCTGCTGTGTTTTCAGCAATATTGATGGATGTAAGCATAAGAAATGGATACTTTATATTCTTGTTCAACTTGTTTTTTGATTTGATAAATTTCTTTAAGCTTAATTTTTACAAAAATATTTTTATTTATTGCTCTTCCGGACAGGAGCCATGAAAGAACTATTTGAGCATCTACAAAAACCTTTATGCTTTTGAACTGAACAATTGAATATATAGGGAAAATCATGAGATTAATATTAGCTTGGAAGTTGAACTACTTTGAAATAAAAGATCACAGACAAACAACTCCAAAGAGGGGCAAGCCCAGATTTTGAGGGGGGCCCCTTGGCTTTGAAATATTAAACTTAGAACCTTGACCTTATACTATTAAACTGCAAACCATAACCAAGATGTTGAAGCATCACAAATACGAAATAAAGAGTTTGATGAGAAGGTGAGAAAGACACCTATTCAATTTCCAATATTACTGTAATTTATTTTAAAATCGAACATAGAGAAGACCAGGGAGAACTAAAACTTAGCAGGGACCTTTTCATCCCAATGAGACCTAATTGCCATAATTTTCTAATTAATAGCCGACCTCTTAAAGTACGGTTAAAGATATTTAAGGTCAAAACCTGGACACAGCTGATAACACCAGATTTTTAGTATTTGTATCAGCATTTAATCCGAAAATTTTGCTAGTTTTAATTTATTCCCTTCTAATATATTTCCTAAAATAGTACCTTATCTTCTGATTCCTGATGTTAAACTATTCTACCCTCTTCTTCCATAACAGCTCTTAATGATCATATTAGGTCCCACTTCTAAGATGGAAAGCCAATATTTTTCGATCTTTAATCGCATTCAAAAATAAAGTTCCTTTTAAATTGTTGTTCATAAGTTGCAACTATTATAGAATATATTAGAACTTGTGATTCAATATAACAAAAAAAATTATTCAATAGAATCTGAGTACATGCATCATCCTTTTAATTTATTTTTTAAGCAGTGAAGTTTAATGGATTCACTTAAATTTTTTCGTAAATCTAAGGAGAACTCTTTAAAATTTGAATGAAGGTATTTATAAGCAAACTTATCAGTTTCCATGCCCTAAAGAAGCCACAATATATAGCTCTAAGAACAGATTCACTCAAATGAGAGCAAGTATTTTTTTGAGGGGTTGAATTTTGATCCCCTTTAAATTTTAATTCACTTAGTTTTGATTTAATCGAGCATTTGTACTGAATCTGACTACACAACTTCTCATTATGAAACTCAGGAACGAGGGAATCAACTTCATTAGCATTAAATATTTTTATAATATTTGTATCCTTCTCTTTAATATCTTTTAACAAGGACTCTACTTCCTCCACAAGATCTTTTACATAAACTGCATCTTTATCTTTATTATTGTCTGTAGGCCTACTCTCTATCTGACTAAGATAAATATCTACTTGTGCCTTGAGGGATGAAATGGCTTGAACTATAGGCTTAGATTTTTTATTAACTCTATCAAGAAGGGCTTGTATCTCTGGGTCAGACATTTTCGCTGAAATTT
>JABUQX010001924.1:22500-27500 GCA_015478945.1 Trachelipus rathkii | reverse complement strand
ATGTCATTTTTTCATCTGTTGTTACCCCAAGTATTTTATCATTAGTTACTCTTTTCAAGTCAACTCCTTTGAATCTAAAAGTTTCATAATTCTTCACCCTAAAAGTAAGAAGTATCGGCTATATTAACCAATACTGATACCAGAAAAAATGGCAGATACTGCTGATACCGATAATATTGATATATCCCTACATATATATATATATATATATATAGTATTATATATATATTATTTATATATTATATATATATATATATATATATATATATATATTAGGAACCGACCGGGGCCCCGGCCCCGGCCAACCCCGGCCATTTTTAGCGACCCCGGCCAAAAATCAGGAAAAACCGGGGTTTTCTACCGGGGTTAACTGTAAATTTTCACTAAATAAAGAGGATTAAATCAAATCAAAAATAAAAAAAATATTTAACTTTTCTGCCTTTTTATCAATTGATGCAAAATATATAAACACCTAAATATAATCAAATTTTTTTGGTATTTACTATGATTTCAAATTAAAATTGAGGCCAAATTATAATTTTCCGAGTTTTTAACATAAAAATATTCAAAATTTGGTATATCAAACGAATTCGGAAAAGGAAATAATATAATTGTTTAAAATTAATGTATGTTGTTTATTTAAGTAAAAATCTTCAAGAAGACCAAATATTTATCCGAAATCTCTTTCAAAATTATTTATTTAATTGAATTAATATATATAATATATAGCGTCGGCGGGGTGACTTGGACCACTTTAGGTATAACTTGGTCTCCCGACTCTCCCCTAATGCACTTTTGGAATTTTTTTTTTTGTAAATCACGGCCCTATAGTCGGTCATAAGCACACAAAAAATAATAATGTAATTCTAATAATTAAAAGTTTAATTAAAGTTTTAATAAAGCTCAGTCAGCATAGGACGGGGAGGGGTGAAGCGGACCACCCATTGAGGGGTGACTCGGACCATCTGGTTTAAATTCGTCTTTTAAATATTAAATTCAATTTTATATCTTTAATTTCTTTACTTAATATAATAATTATTTATCATATAAAAATTCGTAATAAGTAATGAAAAATGTCATAATGATAATAAAATACGAATATTAATAAGGTGCTCCGATTCACCCCTCTCGCCCAAAAATTTTGACATTTTTTTGAATTCGTTTCTTTGTATTAAAATTTCATTTTTTAAAATTTTCACTTAATATAAGTAACTTTTTACATTTTAAATTAATTGTACGTAATAAAAAATTCAGGTAATAATACGTTAAAATATTGAAAAACAATGGTGTCGAGTAAAACCCCTCCAATTCAATTTTTTATGGCGGGTGAATCGGACCAAAGTTAGGCCCCGTTTATTTTGCCACTAATACTAGCTTGGATCACAAAATTACTTGTTGCAAGTTTAAAGCTAACATACTCGAGTGTATCCACTGAAAAATAATTAAAATCGATCCACAATTTTTCATTTTATAAGGGTTAAAAAAACTCACATTTTCAAAAGTGAAATTCTTTTGAAGAAAATTTTCTATCCCAATTTCTAAACATTTTTTTAAAAAATAATGAAACTTTCTAAAATTAAATATGATCTTAAATAAATCTTTTATTACTACCGCGTGGCTATTAAAATGAGCGAAAATTTTTATTTATTTTTTTTTATTTTTTATTTTATTAGAGTTGGACGAATCACCCCTCCCAAAGAGGCGGGCCTGGTCACCCGCCCGACGCTTATATATATAATTATATATTTATATATATTTATATTAATTAAAAAATATTTATGCTACACATTCATAATTTTATTATATATATATATATATATATATATAATTTATAATATATATATATATACTTTAGAGAGCGAACGCCCTTGGATTGCTTTTTTAGTATATGCTGATTACTGTCACTTTTCATTTTAGTTACTTAAATGTACCACAAATTAACAAACATTTGTTAAGACACTTTTTTTAATGAAATAAATTCTAAAAAGGAAAGCTAATTTTCGTCCCACGCGAGACCTCATCAGGCTAAGGGACTGGATTCCTTTTTTTGATCTTCATCAGTTCAAGTGTGTTTTAGTTGGTCTGCTATTTTTTTCATGGTGTTATGAAAATTTGATGTTTTTCAATATTCATTTTGTATAAATCTATCTTAACTTCACCGGATGCTTATTGTAGTTGTTTCCTATTATAAATGCAAAAGGACTCCATGATTTTGCGATGGTTCGTTTGATATTTCTGATCATCTTTAAATTGTTGATATTGATAGAGTGGCCTGTGTTACGCCATATGACTTGTTAAAGCTGAATTTATGCTGTTCTTGTGCAGGTCATCTGTATGTTGATTTTTCTTCTTTTTGCAATCTATGGTTCACCTATATATATTTTATTGAAGTATATGGAAACTGTAGATATATACTTCTTGGCGGAGATGTTCTTTCGTTTTGGGGGTTGGAGAATGTTTTTAAGGTGATAGTTATTTGATGGAATGAGGGTAATATTTATTTGAGTAATATTTGCTTTAACAAATATAACTTAGTAATTGAGGAATTGGTAAAAGGAGGTGTTGCTATTTTTCGGGAAGGTGCTATAGTGCCTCTTTTTTGCTTTGTTAAATGCTTTTGTTGATGAAAAACTCAGGATAGTTAAGTGATTTGAAAGTATTGTGGATGTATTTAGTTTCTGGTGCTAGAAGAGGGGGAGAGCATATACGAGGGCACGGAGAAATAGAGATGACAGAACGGCTAATTTTGTGTTTGGGGAATGATAGATAGCCAATGTATTTAGTTTGGTGCGAATGTTTTCTATATATAGAAAATTGCAAGTGATTGTTATTCCATGTGTGATTAAGGTATCGAGGAAGGGATAGAGTTGTTGGAAGGCATTTCTATCGTATAACTGAACTGAAGGATGAATAGAGTTAATTTAGTTTAGGACATCATTAGGTTGGTGTTGTGAGGGAGGGAAACAAAAATGTCATCTGCATATCTAATCCATAAACTAATGTTTATTAAAGGGTGGGGTAAAATATGATTAAAATTCTGTTAGTTCCATATTTATGTTACTGAGTATGGGAGAGAACAGTGGGGATCCCATACTCAGGCCCAAAGTTTGTTTGTAATATTTGCCATTAAAATGAGAAGAAGTTATGTTGTAATGAGAGATAAATGAGCTGTTTTAATATATGTAACGGGAAGGCCAATCTTCATATACAACATTAACTTTCTTTCATTTAATGGCAAATATTACAAAACAACTTTCGGCCTGAGTATGGGATCGCCACTGTCTCCCATACTCAGTAACATATATATGGAACTACCAGAATTTTATCATATTTTAGCCCCACCCTTTATCTAAACAATAGTTAATGGATTGATATTGTAGATGACATTTTGTTCACCCGCCCTCACAAACACCACCCTATGATGTCTAAACTAATATAACGTCTAACTTATCTTGCATTTCAGTATACGAATATTAAATGCTTCCAACAACTTACCTTTCCTCAGATACCATTAATCACATGGAATAACAATCACTTGCAATTTACTATATATAGAAAAACCAACATTCGCACCAAATATATACATTGGCTATCTAATCATTCCCCAAACCACAAAATTAGCTGTTCTGTCATCTCTATTTCTCCGTGCCTTTCGTATATGCTCTTCCCCTCTTCTAGCACAAGAAACTAAATACATCCACAATACTTTCAAATCACTTTACTATCCTGAGTTTTTCAACACAAAAGCATTTAACAAAGCGAAAAAGAGGTACTATAGCACCTTCCCCAAAAATAGCAACACCTCCTATTTACCAATTCCTCAATTACCATTATATCGTAAAACAAATATTACCAAAAAATTACCCTCATTCCATCAAATACATCACCTTAAAAAAACATTTCTCAAAAACCCCCAAACGAAAAGAAAATCTCCGCAAAGCTGTATATATCACATCCCTGCAATATTGCAATACAATATATATAGGTGACCATTAGATTTGCAAGAGGCAAAAAATTCAACATACAGATACCTGCCACAAGTACAGCATAAATTCAGCCTTTAACAAGTCATAGGCGCTCACAGGCACTCTATCAATATCAACAATATAAAGATGTTCAGAAATATCAATCACACGAACCATCGCAAAATCATGGAATCCTTTTGCATTATAATAGTAACAACTACAATAAGCATCCCGTTGAAGTTAAGATAGATTTTATACAAAATGAATATCTGAAAACATCAAAATATTTCAACAACACCATCAAGAAAATAGCAGACCAACTGAAACACACTTGAACTGATGAAGATCAAGAAAGAAATCCAGACCCTTAGCCTGAAGAGGTCTCGCTTGTCGGGACGAAAATTAGCTTTCCTTTCTTAAAATTTATTTCATTAAAAAAAAAAAAGTGTACATGGATGTTTTTTATTTGTGTACATTTAGTAATAAATTGAAGTGACAGTAAAGCATAATACTTAAAAAGATCCAAGGGCTTCCTGCTCTAAAGTATTGTAGATATATTAATATATATATATATATATATATATATATATTATTTTATATTATATATATATATATATATATAATAGTAATTAGTGATATAATATATATTTATATATATATATATATATATATATATATATAATTATATCAGGTCGCACGATTGGGCATCGGATTGTCCCAATGGGTTTTTTCAGAAAAACCCACATTGAAAAAACCTGAAAAAACCCAAATTATGGTTTTTTCAAAAAATTATAGAAAAATAAGAAAATGTTTTTTTTAAAGGAGTTAATTTGAAATAAACAACCATATACATTTTCCTTTTAAATTTTAATTCATTTCTGAAGTTTCAACTTTGATTTCATTTTTGAGTGTATTTCATTTGGAAATGCAGCTTTCATTTATTAGAAATTAATATATATTAATGATCGTGGCTGGCCTTTTGTACACCAAGCCTGTTTCTTAGCTTAGACCAGATATGGCCAAATGTCGAGAACA
>JABUQX010001924.1:0-17500 GCA_015478945.1 Trachelipus rathkii | reverse complement strand
TCAGTTTCTTTTCTAAGACACCTAACTCAAACCTTCTTCTGTTCTTAACATACTTGATGTCTCCTTTTCTAGTGATTTATTTTACAAGAGTCACAAGCTTCTCATAAGTTAGGTGAGCTGAAACGCCTTCAGGACTTATTTACATCACCAGAGTTGCTTGCTGTTCGTCTGCCCTTGAATGGAGTATTGGAATATGCATTAAGCTCTTCTTGTAAGGGCTGAGGCAATGACATTTCGTCTCATCATCTTTCTGACTATATATAATTTACTTAATTTGTTTTTAGTCACCGAATTGTTGAATTATCCTCCATATACAATCTCATTACATCTGATATTGTTCTTCTGACCTTTTATATCTTCAATCTCCTTCTACACTAAGAATTCTCTAGAAACTATTTTTTTCATATAGTCAAATTAATATTTGTAACTCTTTAACACAACGCTTAGTTGCTATGCTCATTCTTTCATGTATTCAGTACTGGTTAAATTTGTGTGTGTTTGTGTGTGTATGTGTGTGTGAATGTGTGTGTGTGTGTGGATCATTTTTCCTTTTAATATTCTCGCCACTAATTCAAATTCAGCTCTTTCAAACTACCTCTATCGGAGAATGTATGTCGACTATTGATTTAGAATAGATAATAATTATTTATTTATTCGCTCTTTGATGGGTGTCGTGTAGTTCTTTGGTCTTTGTCCACAATGTCTCGTAAATAAAAACATTGCTTTATGACATGTAAACGAAAAATTTAAATTTATAGAAAAAATAAGCTTACACTCTTCTGTCTCTATAAGTTTTACATCAGAAACTCTACTATATATATATATATATATATATATATTAATATATATATATATTATTATATATATTATATATATATATATATATATATTATATATATATATCGTAGAGCGACAGTGTCCCATGGCAAGGACCCGGGTTCGATAGCAGTCCGGGATCCTAGGTAGAAATTACCGTAGAGAATTTCCCCACTAGAATTGGGCTATACCCGCTGAGGGTGAAACTTTTTAAAAAACAAAAAGAATATATATATATATATATATTATATATTATATACTATATTATATATATATATATATATTATATAATATATTATATATAATATATATATATATATATATATATATATAATTATATTATATATATATAATTTATAAATATTAATTATATATATATATATATATATATATAATATAGATATATATATATATATATCAAATATATATATATATTATATATTTATATATTATATATATATATATAGGAATATCTTATTAGAAAATAGTGAAATAATTGTTACCTCTGTTTATCAGAGGTTGCGTTGTCCATTGTTTCAAAGCTGGGAATTATACCAAATGAAAATGGCTAAGAACTTGCACAGGTAATAAATATATATAATATATATATATATATATATATATTATAGTATATATATATTAATATATAATATATATATATATATTAATATATATATATAATATATATATAAATATATTAATATATATAATATATATATATAAAGTTAAAATCGAAATATTTGTTAAAAATTGTTGCTTAATATATATATATATAATATATATATATATAATTTATATATATATTATATATTATATATATTATTTATATATATATATATATATAGTATATATATATATATATAGTATATAGTATAGGAAGCATACGAATGTTCTACTAGATGCGCGCAAAGTTTTAAGCTTCGAACCCCCAGAAGAAAAATAATATTATTAAAAGTAAGATAAATAATATGAAAAAGTGAAGAAAAATGGAATTAAAAAGAAGAATTTAAAGAGGATCAATTAAACAATTTAAAATAAAAAAGATAAAAAAAATCTTTGAAATGAATCTATACATCATTATCCATTAATATGAAATATTAATAACGTAATGAAGGAGAAATTCTTTTTTTTATTTTGTATGTTCTCTTGTCAAATATACTGTTTTTATAAATTCTAAAAAGACTCCGCTCATAAATTATTATAATTATTATATATATATATATATATAGTATATATATATATATAGATATATATAAATATTTAATATATATATATATATATATATATATAATATATATATATATATATGTGCTAGTATATATTATTAATTTTTAGATGTTAGCAAATAATTTAATTAGATTAATATATATATATAATAGAATAATATATATATATATATATTATATATATATATATATATATATAATATATATATATATATATATATATTATATATATATATATATATATATATATATATATATATAATATTATATAATATATATATTATATATATAATATAATATATATAGTATATCATATATATAATATAATATATAATATATATATATTGTATATATATATATATATTTATAATATATATTTAATAATAATCTAAATATATAATATATATTATATGATATATATATATTATATATATTTATATATATATATATATATTATATGATATGACTAAATAAACATGTAGAAATATATTTTTAAATTTTATAATGATAATAGAAAATATATAATATATATATATATATATATAATATATATTTAAACCTGTTCTCTTATAGCACGAGACATGTACTTAAAAAATGAAAAAAAATAATACCTAGCAATTTCGTGCATTTCGAAACAATTATATCAAGCCACGATAATGTTTTCAGAAATACGTGAAAGTGCTTGGTATTTTTTTCTTTTCCTTGTGGCTTTGTTTTATATATATATATATATATAATATATATATATATATATATATAATATATATAATTATTTATATATATAATATAATATAATAAATATATATATATATATATATATATATATATATATATATATATATTATAGTAAATAATAAAAATAATAATAATAATAATAATAATAATAATAATAATAATAATAATAATAATAATAATAATAATAATAATAATAATAATAATAATAATAATAATAATAATAATAATAATAATAGGCTCTTGAGAATTTAGTTCTGAAATTTTGAAACTATAAATTGCGTACCAATTACGCGCGTACGAACCTTTTTCTTCTCTTTATTCTTCGCAGATTTTATTTTTTTAGAATCAAAATATGCTAAACCACCCCTAAAAACTCCTGGAAGTTTAAGCAGGGATTATTAATTAAAAGTCTAAAAAGACAAAGTAAATAAAATCAATTTTATATTTTGATTTAATAATTTACATCAAACTTATATTGCAGATTTCGACATTATTAAATTTAGTGTTTATATAATGACTGTAAATTTACAATTTGCCAATTTAGTATTAAAATAATGGATGCACAAGAGAAAGTTTGGAGGGAATTTTTATATAAGTAATTGCTACAATTTTATCAAAATTGGAAGATATTATAGGAAGGACTAATTGTAGTACAATTTAGCATTATTATTATTATTATTATTATTATTATTATTATTATTATTATTATTATTATTTATTATTATTATTATTATTATTATTATTATTATTATTATTATTATTATTATTATTATTATTATTATTATTATTATTATTATTATTATTATTATTATTATTATTAATTATAATTATTATTATATTAAAATTAATAATAATATAAATAATTTTATAAATATTAAATATAATTTAGCATTTCAAGACTTTCACAACACAGGAGTTAATATTAAGTTGAGTAATAAAGATAATTTAAAATCAACTATCAAGAAATATAATTAATTACATTCTAAATATAATTAATATTAAGAAATATAAATATAATTTTAAATATAATTAAATATCAAGAAATATAATTAATTACATTGTAAAACTTCTTATTAATAAGTTTAATTCTCAAATAATTTCAATTAGCTTCAAATGTTTTGTTAAGCATCCACTGTCCCACAGGGAAAATATTTTACCCATGTGTTTTATTTATGCAAATTATGATTCACTCATGGAGACCTTTTAAAGACTATACTGACTTTCATTTAGATTATGCTTATTGTTTTTTGTATATTTTAGACTTTTTTTAGGATAAATATTTTAATATATATATATATATATATATATATATATATATATATATATATATATATATATATATATATATATATATATAAATTATATATTTTGTAGCAGATGTATATATATATATATATATAATATAATATACAATATATAATATATATTATATATTCATATATATATATATATATATATATATATATATATATATATATATATATATATATATAATATATAATATATATATATATATATATATATATATATATATATATATAATATATAATATATAAATAAATTATTTGTTTTGTAGCAGATGTATCATTGTGTTACTTTCGCTAATAGATTTTTTAAATATAGTATTGTTTACTTAACAGTAATTGGTGGTGCTATCAACCTCCTTTTCCTTCTTCTTCTCTTTTTCTTTCTTTTTATTCTTTTTCTCCTTTTCCTTTTCTTCTTTCCTTCTCTTCATTCTTCTCTTTTTCTTTTTCCTCCCTCTTCTTCTCTTCTTTTTTCCTTTAGGAACTTTCAAGGAAAATACAAGATTCCCATATGATGCTAAAAGGAACACCCAATTCGTTGTCTGGACCAAGGGTTAAATATCATAATCCTTAAAGGTTTAAAATATTTCAACTTAAATGAAATAGAATAGGAAAAGCAGAGAAAGGAAGAATGCAATAGACGTCAAATCTGTAATAAGGGAGTTTGAAAAAGATGTATGGGAAATATGTCGAAAAATATTGTCAAAACCTCTTTTTCAAAAGAAAAGGCTTGGAACTATAGTTTGTAAAATCAGACCATTGTTTTAGCGATAGAATAATAAAAATAATGCAATCATTATTATAAAGATTTATAGATTATAATGTCTAAGGAAGAGTGAATATGTTGATAAGGAGAAAAGTTACATTCATCGAAGCTCAAATGCTTTTAGGCGTATCACATCTTCTAACCTAAAATTAGGTTAGAATAATTCTTCCCTCCAAAATTTGAAGATAAGAAGAAACGAAACGAATCCCGAGAATAAAGCAAAGAAGGTAGTAGTAGTTAGCATAGGGAACACCTTCGTAGACATAACTCGTAGATAGGAATGTTCGTCTACGAAGATTTAGGTCTTTTTCCCGGAGAAAATATTTTAGGGTCGTGGATTCAATTTTATGTCCACGATGACCCCTTTTAGAGTCATAAAAAAGGCTCCAATTCTGAAATTCTAAAGATCCAAAGCAATTGTCCACAACCCTAAGACAGATTTTTAGCGGACCTAAAAGGGAATCCACGGCCATAAAATATTCCCTCTGGAAAAAGCATTAAATTTTCGTAGACGAACATTCGTAAAGTCTACGAATTATGTCTACGAAGGTGCCCCTTATACTACTGAAGGTTTAATTAAGCTGATATTTTATGAAGATGATTATGGATATTTGGAATATTGTACCAAGCGGAATTATGAAGGAACTAAACTTTTGATGATTTGATCATAAGTCTATTTTCCATCCCGCTGTTAGGGATTGGAGAAGGATTAGGGGTTAGCAGCTCTAACAACATCATCCTATCATCCGTTATTTATAACAACATCATCCTATCATCCTTCATTTACTAATGAAGAAGATGTTCTTCTAATCCTTTCTAATATAAAGATAAAAATATAAGATGAAGTTTTCAACTTAGCAATGCATCGATAAAGTACATGAAAGAGAATTAATAATGAATGTATTTAAAAAACTGCAAATACTGTACAACAAAATCCTAAAAAAAATACCACGATTAATAGTTAACATTAAAGCAAGAACGATGTCGATCCACAACGGCTAGTATAGAACGATGAGAAAGATAATCAAAGAAAATATTAAATAGACAAGAGGATTTATTAAAAATCAAATAAAGTAAACTTGAAAAGTAAAGGTTTGTGCCATTCTCTATCTTTTTTAAAACTTTCATTTTGCGTCAAATTTAATTTTGGTGAAGAAAGTTTTTTAAAGCTTGAAGATCGACGTCTGTTAAATATTATATCAAAATTTCTAAAAAAACATTTCATTACCAAAAAAATTGTTTGATTTGTATGTATTATTCGAATTCAAAGCATTTAAAGTTAAAACTGTAAATTAATTGGCATGCTTGACCTCTCTTGTAGGTCATCAGGAACATTGGAAACTTTTTAGATTCTTATATAAGTTTAAGATACCTTAATTAATATATTTACAAAAAGCAAATGCAAGGTGACAAAGGTTTCGTAATAATTTATTATATATATGAAATCTATATTTCAATTATAATATGAATAGAGTCTACAGAAAGATATTACTCTTCCACATCAGCTAAGGGATTTAGAATACTCAGTTATGACTACTATCAGCGTCGAGCAGAGTTATACAAATGAGAGGCCTATATACGGATGCTGTACTGAACCACTATGAATAGGTACCATTTGACCCACGTTCACTAACTAAAAATAAGAACTGTACTTGACAAACGTAGTTATTTTATATAATAGTCATACATACTACGTATTTCTCTAATCCATGTGCGAATATCGCTAACATAAAATTAGATATATAATTAGATATATATAGATATTTTAATTATGAATGTAGATATATATATATCAACTAGAGATTTTACTCTTCGCAATTAACAGGCGCGGGTATTCTGAACATATTGATCCTCTACTATAGCGTCGCATGTGATTTATACAAATAAACTAGAATGCTCTACTATAATATATAAACTATCATACTAGAAATAGTAACGCGATCACACGTTCACCCAAAAGGTAAAACGCTATCAAGCTTAGTTTTTAGAATAAGCACTATAATTATATATATTATATATATATATATATTATATATATATAATATATATTATATAATGTAATTACTATTATTATATATATATATATATATATATATATATTATACTTATATATATATTATATATATATATATATATATAATATAATAAATATATATATATCTGAGTTTTCTCCATACCTCAAAATTACTAGATATTACATATAGAGCCTATGGCTCATCCACTTATCAACAGTTATGATATACTAATGGTTTACTATTAAAAGGGCATTACAAAATACAAATTGCCTTGTAGCCAAATAGGCCTACTTCTCTTACTATTTATCTTTAGGAGCACACTCTTATCCAGACGAGATGTTTTGAATAGCGGCGAGTATTAAACAAGTTGATGATCTACGTATATTCTTATCATGTATGTGTGTTCTATGATACCACGTTCAGAGAGTACTTTTGTGCTTTGAGAATTTATTACTTATACACATAAGACCATGTCCATTTCCAAATCGATTTATTTCTAAATTTAAAAAATTATCATAAAGTTATTAATATTTAATTTAGAAGCTATTGATATTAGCACTTATTTTAACTTTATATGTTCAAGCTCACTTATATTCATATTGAAAATTCATTATTAATTAAAACTTAGCATAATTTAATTGAGATTCGAGATTGTTATTAGTATACGTCCGTCTGAATAAATTTAATACTAAATGCTGCAATATATATTATCTTTATATTAATATTATAAGAGGTAAGTTATAATTTAGCTACGCTTATGAACGCACTCTAAAGATGACAGTTATACCGTTATATAAGATATAGAGCTCATCAAAATAACCTTGGAGTAGAGAATACATGTATAGTATATATTATATACAGTATTATAAATTATTTGATAATTCTGTTTCGCAGTTATTCACAGACATTCGTCACGTCCCAGGTACGGAATATTCATTCTTTAAATCAAGTTTACTTTCACATTAAGTAGTTTTTTATACATAATAAAAACTCACACATTAAGGTAATAAATTGTACTATAGGTATGTATCTAACATAGTTAATAAGTGCCTATTGAATTAGTATTAGTTGATAATATACTCTAGAGAACTAATTCTGTATTGGCTAAATTATAATGTGAATATGCATTAAGAGATTAGAATGACTTGAGATAAAAAGTTGTGAGTATTTCAGCATATACCGCTAATTTATCTGTATGTATGAGTAGTTCATTGGAAAGAAGAGATATTCACTCTTTACATACAAATCAGACGACTATGAAAAGGAATGAAGGAGATGGCCGTTTGAAACAGAATGATCGTTTATTCAGCATAAATGAACAGCTGCTAGTTGGAGAATCAAATAGTGAAAATATGCATATAGTGCTATATGCATTAGAAGAAGTATATTAATTTTTTTTTTTTATAAAACTTTACACTAACATAACATGTTAATTCTTTTTTAAATGATATTTATTTTCTATATAGCATTCTTTATTTGTAATATTTAAAATTTGAATGTTGTTTTAATGAGATCAGGCATTTAGATCTTCTTCGTTCAATTATATGCACTTTTGAAACATATAATTATATATATTATCTATATAATAGCTAATATAGTATATAATTAATTTTATATGATAATTAGTACAAAATTTGCGTATTTTATTATTTCCTGCCGCATTATCTTGAATAGTATGCAAGCCTGTTCTTTTATCAGTTAGTCACTTTTTACCTATATATTCCATAATTAAATACAATACCTCTCCTTATGAATAGATAATGGTTAACTTGAGCGACTTTTCTATCACTACTATAACTATTTTGTGACAAATATATAAAATCCACTCACATATCATATATAGCCATATACCCTACTAATCTTAGCATTATTTTTTAGAACAGTTTCCTCTGGGATCTGCAACAAATAAACCCGCATAATAACTTGCGTGGCGCATCCATTTATTTTGAGCAGAAGATATGTTTCGAAATATTTTCTTGAAAAAATGCGTGCAAAATCATATTTTTTACATAAATCTTAGTGAGTAGTAATAGTTATATATAATGAATATATAAAATAATTAATATATATATATGACTGACTAACAATATATATATTAATATATCTATTATATATGATAGCCGCTAAGGCTGTTGTTTCCAATTCATTCATCTTTTTCATTTACTAATATTATAATGAACCTTTTAGGCCACATCAACAATAATTCGTCAATATATAATACCGAGTATGGTATAACGGTGAAAGGGTTTATCTTACTCATCTTTTATATTGCATGATATCGATTATCTAACGATATTACATATTAATATTTATTAGATCGTATTCATAGAGTGAAAGAATTAATAATAGAACATTGAGGTGTATGTTATAATAACTTAATTTGACTCTTCTTTGGGTAAATATATTATACGTACTGTATACTTTATAATTATAAAAGCGAGCTTATTAGTATTTACACTATTATATTAATTTATTATATGAATTGAAATCTAATTATTAATTTTTATATTATTAAATCTATAAGAGCCTTATCACTGTGGGTTAGGTTGATAGCATCTCGGATGGGGTGCATGTTATATAATAATGCAAGTACTCTAGATTAAATACTGCTTCAATCTTTATATTTGATTATCATAATAGCTCGTCAGTAATCTATCATGGGGTTAAATTTACTCCACAGAAAGTCATATATCTAATTATCCTCTCTTCACATAGTCAGGATATTCATAAAAGAAGTATAGACTTATATACACAAATGCCTTCAACGTCAGTCACAGCCTTACGTTGAGAGACTATAGCTTACTGTCGGACGACGGATATTGGCTCTCTAAAAGAATGGTGACGCGATAACATATCACAGAAACAGAGAAACTAGTAATCAGCGTATTTATTTGGTTTCGTAATCACCGTGCTCCAAGGTATTAACTCACTTACTTTGAATCTTTAAGATATTTATTACTTTTGGGTGGTATATTTCCAGGTGACCTAAAGAAAGTTCAAGAATTTTCATATTTTTTATTATTATATTATCTTATATTTCCAGTTATTATTTATATTATTACTTATATGGATTATACTTTAATAAATTCTATAATACTTATTACTATAATTCATTATTAAATTAAGTATGTCTTATAATAATTCATTATAAATCTATAAAAAATATGCACAAGGTAACATCACCGATTTAAAATAGGCCCTCCGCAAAGTAAATTCTTCAAAGAATTATTCTTTTGTACCAAATGTGGACTATAGTCTGTAATCGCAGATATAGTAACTGAATATATTATATACTATATTATATATATATATATATTTCTAATACTATTTCACACATTTGTAATATGTCAACACATTCCTATATAGCTTAATATACACTTCTGTAAGTAATAGTAATTACCGAAACATTACCACAGAAAGATTATGATGAGTAATAAATTTTTTCTATTGTTCTGTAATATTATATAATAATCATTCACTAAATCGGAGTATAATAACTTACGTATACCTCTCTTAATACTAGTTGTAATAAGGATTCCATAAATAAAACAACAAAGTCTGTAAAATCCGAGAAGTTTCATATATTCAAGGATGTAAATACTGAAAAGAGGCTGCTAAGATAACGGAAGAGTATAAATTATAATGAAGTAGAATATAAGACTATCAACTTATATAGTATTCTACATGATATAATTAATATTATCATATATATTATATTAATAACAATTTATTATAGATAATTATCTTAATTTTTCTACTCGAGACTATTTATTATATAAATATATTTAATAAAACTATAAGCTAGGGTTAATTATATTCTATTAGGTTTACTTAAAATGTGTAATATTCAATTCTATATAACATTATATAACTCATAATAGTATATAGACTGGTATTATTAACTATTATCATGCCTAATCGCCCTTATTCGATCACTAATTAATTTTTATCTATCTTATTTATTAAATATTCGTGAGTAAATGTTTCTAGGTACTAAATATCGTACTTATATCTTGAGTTATTTATTTACCTATGCTTTATAGAACCTCTTATCTTTTAAATCTGTAATTTCTACTATCTATAAAAATCCTTAACTAGCAGATAATATAAACTATAATCATATTTAACATATTCACTGATACGGATGGGCGATAGGTATGTGCACTTTTAAAAACTTCTGAAGCCATCCGGGCTTCATATCCTTTTCTAAACTTTCTCTGTTCGAGGATACTCTGTACATAGTCGTAATATATCACATACTATTTATAATTACTCTTATAGAATTAATCTAATTTATTTATTGAGTTTTCTTTTTCACATTAATTCAAAACGTGATTATCGAATGGTTTTCTAGTTTTCCTTTTTTATTTTTTAATAGACACAATAGCTAAAACAAGTTCAATGGTAAGGATACATGTATAATATATAAATATTTCTAATAAACATTATCTTCAAATACAAATAACAATATAGTTATTATATATAAAATAAGTATCTCCATTTAAGTAAATAATACCTATGACATAACAGGTCCTATAGGTCAATATAGTACTATTATATATATATATATATATACTAGTTAACTTACTTACTTACCAATCTATATTTACGGATCATTTTTGTATCCAACGGACATAAGAAATAACTCGGTATAGTATGGATAAGACTATACTTATAATTATATATCATATATCAGATAATATAATTGACTCCGAAGTATCAGATAAGCTCTACTTAGCTGAAAAGTGGAGTAAAGGGGAGGTTAAGGGTCACGATCCTTTACCAATTCTACTTGATATATATATATATATAAGTAAATAATCATAGTCCGGGTTATATTTACGGCGAGGCTATAACTATTAATTACGTGTCAAGTCACTTCATATTAATATAAATATTATAAGTACTTAAATAAGCAAGCTTGAGAAATTTATTTATTTAACAATTATCAATCTTAAATTTTTAATATAAGAAAGTTTCAATACCTATCATATAAGTTAATTACTAATATTATTAATGCTAGGAGTAATCTTAGAATAAAACACGACCCCAGAGATGTTGAGCAGTTGTGTGCAATAGTAATCATTGGAAGAATATTTATTGATAAAAGAGGTGGCTAAAGTAAAATAAAGGCAAACCTAGCATTAAAAGAAAAATACTATTTGGTTGATTTGCAGGATTTCGGCAATGCACTACTGGAACCTGCTAATTGCACACTAAGCCTTTCACTATCTTGAGAGCTCGCCGGAGATATGGGTTTCCCCGCGTAGAAATTTTTTTCTTACAGGTTTATCTAGAGTAAATGTGAGTAAATGCCTCTTCCCCCTCTAAATATTTTTTTAACTCTTTTTCTCAGATCTAAAACATTATTAGGGGAAAACGAAATTCAAACGACAAAAATATGCCTAGTTGTTGTTAAGTCCGCCCCAAAACCTATATATTGGTTCTCTTTGAGAAAGAGCAGTAATAATAATATATTTCAAGACAACCACCCTTCCTTACTTCGCCTTGACACAACTCGTTGACTACTCGGTACAGCTATTTGTAGAGTCGGAAGATAAAACGTATACTATCTACAATAATTATTTGAACAAAATTTTTTGAGAACTATATATATATATATATACCACTATTTATTTTGAGAATATAGTATACAAATGTATTTTGAGACCCAAATTTTTTTGGAATCATCACTAATTATTTTGATGAACCACCTATTTTTTGAGACCGCCTATTAATTTGGAACTACTCTAATTTATTTGCTCAAACCCTTTACTCACCGTAAAGGGATATGGCGTCGTAATAACTAAACCGTTGTAAAACGTGTACCCATACCTACTATATTGTTGTAGTAGTATAAACTACCTATTAATTTTTTTAGGGCATATACCCTTATTTTTACTACTATAGAGATGGCAACATCACACTAGTTAAAAGGGTTTAATAGAATGAGAAGGTTAACCAACAAATATATCATAATATTATTCCCACTATCACGTAAAATCTACATACAAAACTAGACCATCTTATAATAACATAACATATACTACATATCATATAGTATCCTACACTTATACATCCTTTACACTACAGCAGTAGACTTTACACACCACACACCAATACACGCAGACACACACATACATATATAAGATTGAATACATAATTAGTTTAACCACTATTTTCTGTCCTCCCTGGGTGTTTTTCTTTTCTTTCCTCTGGTAACTCATCCACGTTTAAATTAATCTGAAGCGTAAGAAGTACCTGAGGACTTTGAACAGGTCTTGGGGTAATGGGATATTATCGTAAGTCTGCTAACATCGTGTGTATTTCACAGCATCTCCACCCCACTCTCTGGTACAGGAAATATTAATAGTCTGAAGTTGCTTGTTTGATCTCCATTTCATCCTTGTTACAGGACCTCCCCCTTCTTAACATGCCCAGTTACGTGAGAGATCAGCAATCCAATCCACAATATTTGAACCTCTTAACTATTTCATCAACACCAATTACGATCTGCCTGCTTAACATATACCAAGATAAATAATGAGTTCTTACAAAGAATTAAAAATTAAATCCTGATTTTTGATACTATAAAGCTTTTCCTTGATTTACGCACTCTAATAGTTAAGCTCTTAAAATAGAAATATTTTAAATTTATAATCCTCATTTTTCACTTCAAGTTTTTACTTCCATTTACCGAAATTATAATTTCTTACATTGTAACATGCTCCAGTTTGAATGCCCTGTGCACGTGAGGGCTTTGGATCATCAAGCATCTGTAGTGCGCCCGATGTAGATGCAAGTCTTAAGATCTATCTATCTGATTTAACGCACTCGAACGCCATAAGGTTATGAGAATTCCTCCTCTAGAATATTTTTAAACATTTTATCCAAATAATTATTCACAATTCAATAGTTTTTTGGATACTTTCATTAGGTATATCTACTTTGCAGACTTGGATTGCTAGCGCTCAATGCTTGAGCTCTAGAATTGGTCGGTTTTAAAACGTGTGCTGCATAATGTGAGATAGCGACAGTCTACCTATAAGATCCTTATCAATTTGTGATATGTGATGGGGCCATCTTTCTGTATGAACTGTATACAGCATTTGGATGGTGCAGTATAATTATTGATGGTTCAGGTACTTTTTGATGGTTCCCATCACCGTAAAGCAGATGTCGTATAATTCTCATAAGAGAATGATGTAATTGGCCTGTCTCGAACCTCTAAATATCCTGTACACTTCTTTCTCAGGGTGATATTGTATTTGATGCGGTAAGTTCAACCATTAGTTAGTGAATCTCAATATAAGCTGAGTGATGCGAAGGTTAGAAGAGTTATGCTTGCGAAAAGATAAAAGGTGATTGGCTCGTCAAATGAAGGTGCCATTCACAATATGATAATGGAGTTTCTGCCTTGGTGGCCGCAAATGAAGCTGTTGTGAATTGTGAAAGAGGCTAGTATTAAAGTTTCGATGCATTGGAGTGCCAAGCTGTAGATGACGTGCTATGCCCTATGCGGTGTGTGTGGACAACTGCCTGATGAGTGTGGATTTGGGGACGGTTTTGCATAGCAGGTCCTAGTGCGTGAGTGCAAACTAACTGGCCAATCACTATTTTAGTATGGTCAAGCCTTTTCCTAGCTCGTTCGAATGGTTCGAACTGATCCTGAGGCTAACGATGAAATTATCTATCACTAATATGGGTGTCTACCCAGCATGGCTTGGTGTAAGTTTATTATATCTTATTCAAATTGGTTATTAGCGATCGTATATGCTGGTGCAATTTATTACTATAAGTTGTGGTACATAAGGGGTACAATGCTTCTACTAGACGCATATCACGTTCTCTCTGTAATTCTACAGAGGGACTATCATAAAAGCAAGAACCAGAACTACTATTTAATCGATAATGAGATAATCACACGCTAGTGATTGGGTGAAGTGTAAAACCCAGGAAACAGATTTGTCATGGAGGTCCGAGGGTCCAACATACCACGTGACCTGCCTCCCTCTCCTGTAGTAACGGCGGCTCTTTTATTCTTCGCTAAGGCGCAATTATTCCCAGCATTTTCTCTCACATGTTGACGTGGAGAAGTTTTTTAAATGATTGCGTCCCTCTGAATACACGCGGTAGCGTGCAGAGCTAATGAACCTTCTGAGTCTGTTGTTAAAGGACCTTACTGTACATTTCCCTTGTCTAAAATGAACATAATTCCGGCGCAGGAAGTTTTAAAACGAGTAAATTTATGACATATCAAAATAACTGTAAACTATTGCATGAAATATTCTTCATACATCTCCTAACCAATAAATTTTTAGAGTCCTTATGAGTCGGTCCATGTTTTTGCAGATGGTCTTTATCAGCTTTTTTAACTTGTAATTTTTGTGATATGAGAAGGTTTAAGAGTTACTATTGTGGTCAATGTTATTAAAATAATCTATGCAAAAATCTAAGAGTTACACCAAGTACCTTAAACGCAGTAATCAGTAAATTCAAACATTATAGAAGTGTTACCACGGTAATGGTATACCTGTCTTACTATCTCATCAGCGCAGAATGCTTGGTACGGAAGTAACACTCTGTACGTGTCTTTTATGTGAAGTTCACACATCTATAGGGTGAAGTTCACACATCAAATATCCGTGGGGGATCGAAGATCGATTTTCTGTTTTATTCTATATGACTCTTTTTTGTAATTGGTAAGATTCTTACTCTTCATTTTTCCTTTTTGAGCTGGAAACGCTTTAAATCTATTAATATTGAGTTGCTCCAATATCAACATATGTCATGACATTACAACATACCTTATTAAATAAACGTAATAAGCAGTAAACTCAACTATAGTGCAGTGCTTCTGTTACCCGGCAACGCAGTAATGACAACTAAAATGGGACTTTAGTTGAAGTTCGCGCTAATTAAGATCATGCAATATCACACTGAATTCTATTTTTAAAAAAGTGTTTTACAATAAAATATTTCCATCTGCAACGTGTTAAGTTTGGGTCTTGAAAAATTCTAGCCAACTGAGATTAAATGTTTTTAGTATGGTGACATGGCTTATAATAACAACTGTTCATGGACATACGCTTCTATTTGAACCTTTATATTGTCTATCATTACTTACCTAAATAAAATAAAGAATTTCGAGCCTAGCTATAAAAACAATTGTTGCCAAATTTGAGGTTTGCTAAACGAGTTTTAGTGGGCTTAGTAGCTAAATAGATATTTAGTGCTTTACATGCTTAGAGAGCTCATATGTTTTACTGCTTTACTGCTGTAGTAACTAATATGCTTTACTGCTTTATATTCATATATTAGAACATTTGTTTTCTTTATAGTTTTTTGTATATAAATATTATGAAGATTATATTTGTATTATGTATAATTTTATTTCTAGTTAGTACTATGTTCTTTGTTGATTGATACTTATCGGTATTATATATATGAGAGGAGAGATGGTGAATTGCGGAGAGTAAAAACACACATACAGTGTGAGTCTATTATAATAACATAAAAATGATTACTAAAATTTCGTACAATTTTTAACAAACTATACTTTCCAGAAATGCCTTTTGTAAATAAGAATCAATAATATCGTTTTAATATCCTACGAGCAGGGGATTAGTAGTATTTGTTTTACTGGACATATACGAGGTCTGATGTGACGGCAATAGCGCGGGTAAGATTATTTCTCATTATACCATTGATACGGAGAGAGGGATGTGGAAGAATTTACGTTCACCGAACGTCCGGCTAATGTCTTGTAGCAGTCGACAGGATGTGGTAAAGACTTTCTATTATTAAATATTTTAAAGGAAATGGAGATTTTTGAGCATATACCGGCAAAATAATACTGGTGTTATAATGGTTTATCAAGGAATAAATTTAGGGAGTATAAAGAGTGCTATTCAATTTCATGAAGGCATATATGATATTTAGATCATTGGATAATATACATGGTCATAAAATTCTGAAGTTCCTTTTTTATTGCACAAGTTTAATTTGGAAATAGCAGAAGCGTTCACAGTTTTTTCTCACCATTAGAAATCTCGGTGTTTTTCATAACACAGAATATTTTCATCAAAGCAAGCATATCGAAGTGTTTCTTTGAAACACACAGTATTTAACTGCTGTTGGCCGAGAAGAGACATGAGTTTCAAAAATGTATTGCACTCAAAATGTTTCCTTCAAGGAAAAGAGTTTCTAAAGTAATAAAGAATGTTACTTTCCATTTTGGGAGGCTTTGTTTTTGACTGGTTTTACTTCTTTCGTATTCCCCACGGATATTGATGTGTGGAACTTCACCCACCCCAAAAACATAAACACGTAAAATGTTCACTCTTTCTTGTACTTCTGTGCCGTACCCAACATTGCTGCCTATGAGATAGAAACTGTATACATACCTGAATAGTGAGTGCTCTAGTTGCAAGTTTATACATCTTATATAAAGAATTAAAAAGCTGAAACCATCTGATAAACGTAAACTATAATTAGTGAGGAGGAGAAATTCATCCAGTGTGTATGTGAAATCTAATTTTAAATCTTATAAAGGAAATGTTCCTTTAAAGCAGACCTCAGAAGGTTAAGCTACGGAGGTCGTTTATACAACAATCATTGAAAAAAAACTCTCTC